>CM038721.1:43048508-43123508 GCA_021613375.1 Megaleporinus macrocephalus | reverse complement strand
TAAACACTGTTAGAATCAAAACCTCACACGTGAAGAAGCTCCGCCCTACAGTGGAGGTCAGTGTGCTGGTTATAGTTATAGGTGACACTGCTGCTGTCGGGAAACCATAGAAACAGAGTCTTAAACAGAGGTTTAAACTTCGGACAGTATTTGGGAAGTCCAGTCTAGTTGGGATGTTGGTGGAATACTGGAGAAGATCAGAAGTGTTGGTTTGCAAGTGTTTTGGTGTCTCTGGTTAAAGCCTGCAGTGTAAACAGATTATATTTTCTTTACAGAGACACACGTCTCCACACTTTACTACATAAATACTGTATTTAATAAGATTATTACGCTGGAAAATCAGGAAATTTACTATTTACTATAATTCTGGACGCATATTCGTGATATCGGACGCTCGGTATGTGAACTATTTCAGTGTCTGTTTGCTCAAATTTACAGAAAAATAAATTTTAAAGTTGAAAATAAATCAGGTTTAAAACTGCTGATATTGAGAGAACTATAAAAAGCTGCCTGTTTACACAGAAACACACACAACAGAGGAACTGCAGCAGAAGCAGCTGCTACACGTTCAGATAACGTTGTGTATGAAATATTATGTCTCGTTCAGTTTGAAGCTGAAGAGGTCAATAATGGCGAGCGTGTTTTCTCCTCAGTGTCTCTCGCGACTGCAAACTTCACATTAAACAATGTAATTATCCTCCAAAGCCAGTAATTACAGCGCGAGTGGCTGCAGGACTCAATAAAACGAGGCAATTCTTTTAATTTCTCCAAAGCTGATGAATGTTCAATTATAAATAAATACCGGCGCGAGCACAAAGCTGGAGTATCACTTTAACCGCTCCCCTCCACTCAGCAGCGCACTCGCTCGCATTCACTCACACACAACTGGACTAATCAGCGCGAGAGTTTCATCAGAAACCTTCAAAACCGTTAATAACACGTCCAATCTGCTCTGAGTCTGATTACATTATCATTTACAGCAGAAACGTTACCTAATTTTAATAAATAACCACAAAATATATATATTTATATACATCACTGAACACTTCTCTGTAACATTCATACATACATTCAGTCTACAGCAGTTTAGCTCCACCCATTCAGTCTAAAGCAGTTTAGCTCCTCCCATTCAGACTACAGCAGTTTAGCTCCACCCATTCAGTCTACAGCAGTTTAGCTCCACCCATTTAGTCTACAGCAGTTTAGCTCCACCCATTCAGTCTACAGCAGTTTAGCTCCACCCATTCAGTCTAAAGCAGTTTAGCTCCTCCCATTCAGTCTACAGCAGTTTAGCTTCTCCCATTCAGTCTACAGCAGTGTAGCTCCACCCATTCAGTCTACAGCAGTTTAGATCCACCCATTCAGTCTACAGCAGTTTAGCTCCACCCATTCAGTCTACAGCAGTTTAGCTCCACCCATTTAGTCTACAGCAGTTTAGCTCCACCCATTCAGTCTACAGCAGTTTAGTTCCATCCATTCAGTCTACAGCAGTTTAGCTCCACCCATTTAGTCTACAGCAGTTTAGCTTCTCCCATTCAGTCTACAGCAGTTTAGCTCCACCCATTCTGTCTACAGCAGTTTAGCTCCACCCATTTAGTCTACAGCAGTTTAGCTCCACCCATTTAGTCTACAGCAGTTTAGCTTCTCCCATTCAGTCTACAGCAGTTTAGCTCCACCCATTCTGTCTACAGCAGTTTAGCTCCACCCATTCAGTCTACAGCAGTTTAGCTCTTTTAATTTCTCCAAAGCTGATGAATGTTCAATTATAAATAAATACCGGCGCGAGCACAAAGCTGGAGTATCACTTTAACGTAAGAACTCAGAAGTTCCGTCAGGACAGAACTGAAGTTAGAGGACGCTGGAAGCTGGACTGATCTCTGATTGGACTGCGACTGAGCTGAGCTCCGGTTCTCTCCTGCGTCTCTTTCATACTGCAGTCAAGATCACATCCAATTATCAGATCTGATTACATCTCACCTCAGCACTGCGACCCGAGCGGAAACCCGAGAGCCGCCCGCCGCCGCAGGAGAGGAGCTTTAAACGCGGCCTGAGCCTGAGTGCTATTGATCAGAGCTAATTTAGACACGTTGTCAACACATTTAAACAACACTAATGAATTAAAGGCTGATAGAGAGGAAGGTCAGCGCCACGGGATCCACTTCAACTGCCCCACCGTCTGAGAGGACTTCAGAATCATCAAGTACTGACGAGACTCTGTTACATACAAACAACTTTACTCACAATCAGAAATAAGTTCAGTAATATACTCAACATGTCTCAACATACACATATAAAAAACTACATCTACATTAAATACGGCAATTTCTATTAATTTTAATACACAGTTACTGAAGAAAAAACAAATATTAAAATGCTGTAACTTTTTTATATCTTATTTTCCACCAAAATGTTAAATGCGGTACATTATTATAAATGTAAAACATATTAGAATAAAGAAATTGTTAAGTCAGAGTTAAAAGGAGTTTTAAATTTGCTTTTTAAATAAATACGTTGGCAGCAGATTGAATATCATGTTAAGTTTTACCGGAAAACTCATTTATGAAATATAGTAAAAGCTGGAAACAGTCTTGCTGTAGAAAAAATATCCATATATTTGTCTAAATTTATAATTTGGATTAAGAAGAAACAGAACATTACTACATCTCTTACTCAGATCTACACGCACTGCCACTTTATACATGCGCCTCGTATTGCACATCCATTTACTATTTAGTTATATATATATTTATATATATGCTATTTATTTACTTATTCTATTGTTATATTACAATATGCCACAATATCTGCATAATATTAATGCGTCATATTTACTTACCTACTTACTGCATGTTACACTGTAGTTGTTTTATTATATTCTTATTATATTATATGTTTATTTATTTGTGTAGCTGTACGTGTATGGGAGTCTATCTATCTATCTATCTATCTATCTATCTAACTATCTGTCCTACTGAACATCTATCTATCTATCTATCTATCTATCTATCTATCTATCTATCTATCTATCTATCTATCTATCTATCTAACTATCTGTCCTACTGAACATCTATCTATCTATCTATCTATCTATCTATCTATCTATCTATCTATCTATCTATCTATCTATCTATCTATCTATCTATCTATCTATCTATCTATCTATCTATCTATCTATCTATCTATCTATCTATCTATCTATCTATCTATCTATCCCCAAAACCCTAACCCCCAAACTTATACATGGAATACTTACATTTACAAAGAGTTTAATTTTTCATTTTAGTAAAACTGTATCCCTGTAACCTCATATTCACATATTTAGTCAATGTGTCCCAAAATCTGAAAACCGGTGTGAAACTTTGAGAACTGTCATTACCGAAACACAGATTTTCTGCACATTTATTGTGTTTAAATAAAAAATATGTGTATACAATTGTCACCTCCGAAACAGTCAGTACCAAAGCATATGGTAAAGTTTGGGTAGTGATTGTTTCAGTGGTGACTAAATGGAAAGTTCAGTCATTACCTTTATTAAAATTAACTTAATTAAGGTATGTAATCATTACAAGACTCTACTGGTAATGGTGTTTCGGTGCTGACGCTGAGCTGGTTGAGTAGAAAGATCCATATGTGAGAGAGTTAAAGCTCCAGCTGTGGAGAACCTCTCTGAGGGCTTCACAGTAACTCCTCCATCGTCTCCACGACCATCACTCTCGGCGTGATTAGCGCTGAACGTCGTCAGAAAAGCCGCTCCGATCAATCTTCTCTCCAGACGAACAGCAGAACCCAAACGCCTTCAGCTTCCACAGCTGCTTACAAGGTGCTGCTGGAATACGTAGCGCTGCAAAAGCTATTTCTGGAAAGAGGTTTACAGCAAAACAACAAAACCTGCAACGAGCTGCTATTGGCCCGGCACGCCGCGGCTGGAACGCTCCCATCTGCTGCTGCAGCGTTCCGAAAGCTGAGCTCGGCTAAAGAGACGAGACCTTCTGCAAAATAAATGTCTGTACTCACCTTTTCACTCGCCGGCTGTGCTGCGCTAGTCTGTCAGCGCTCAGGGCGAGAACACCCACCTCACCGGCTTCACCTCCGGACCCCACACTGCTCAGCGCAGAACCACACGAGAACAAAGAGATAAACCACAGTCAACACCTAGAACCTCTAAAACACAAACACAGACTAAACTTTAACTCATTCATGTTACAATTCATTACGCTGTGATGTATCGACCTTCCCGTCTGAGTCCCTGACTGAGACTCTCTTACAGATCTGAGTCTAATCAACTCTCAGGTCTGATTCTAGAACTTTCCCTTTGATGAGAGAGAGAAGATTAAACAGCTGCAGTTGTTACGGTGATTTTAATTCTTACACCAATGAAGAAACACTACGTTCAGTACTGCTGGACACTAATGTTAGCTAACTAGCTACTCTAGCTAACGTTAGCACCACTGCTAAAAGCTAAACTGGTTGTTTGCAGTTATGTTTGATTCAGTCTTTAAAGGCAGTGTTGCAGTTATCAGACGTGTTATCAGACGTGTTATCAGACGTGTCGGTCAGACAGGGGCTTACAAAGACAACTACAAGTCTAGTTAAGGTGGAACTAACCCTAGCTCTGTAGTTAAGGTGGAACTAACACTAGCTCTGGAGTTAAGGTGGAACTGATGCTAGCTATCTAGTTAAGGTGGAGCTAACCCTAGCTCTGTAGTTAAGGTGGAGCTAACCCTAGCTCTGTAGTTAAGGTGGAACTGATGCTAGCTATCTAGTTAAGGTGGAACTAACACTAGCTCTGGAGTTAAGGTGGAACTAACACTAGCTCTGGAGTTAAGGTGGAACTGATGCTAGCTATCTAGTTAAGGTGGAACTAACACTAGCTCTGGAGTTAAGGTGGAACTGATGCTAGCTCTGGAGTTAAGGTGGAACTGATGCTAGCTATCTAGTTAAGGTGGATGTGTCTGGTTAAGGTTAGTTATCTTCACTTTAGCTGGACAGAACATAAAAACAGCAACAACCAGAACACTGAGATTAAAGAGTCACAATTTAAGATTGTAATGTTACTAATGACCTCTTTCATACTGTCCTGAGATCAGTTCACTTTGACACAATTACTTCTAGTCCTTCTAGTACTTTGGTACTTCTTACTGTAAAGGTCTCCTGAGAGTTTTATGATTCTGTTTCACTAAAGACACACACACACACACACACACACACACACACACACACACACACACACACACACAGGTGTCTTGTTCTCTGTGTGTGTAAATGTCAGAGTCTCAGTGGTCAGTAACGTGTTTCTGACCACCAGGATGGACTTGTTTGTTACTGAGAGTTCCAGAGTTCATCCTGAGAAGAAATGACTCTCTCTCTCACTCTCTCTCTCTCGCCCTCCCTCTCTTTCACTCTCCCTCTCTCTCTTTCACTCTCTCTCTTTCTCTCTCTCTCTCGCCCTCCCTCTCTTTCACTCTCTCTCTCTCTTTCACTCTCTCTCTCTCTTTCTTTCTGCCTCTCCCTCTCTCTCTCTCCTGCTTTTGCTCTGTCTCTCTCTCTCTCTATCTCTCTCTCCCTTCCTCTCGCTCTCTTTCACTTTCTCTCTCCCTCTCTCTCTCTCTCTCTCTCTCTCTCTCTCTCTCTCTGTCTTGTTGCTATGACTACGGCAGAGCAAGAGAAGCTCCAGAGTACTGCACAGTTCTGCTCTCTCTCTCTCTCTCTCTCTCTCTCTCTCTCTCTCTCTCTTTTCACTGCCTCCATCTCTTTATGTATGCCTTTCTCTTTTTTCTTACTATTACTCTCTTTACCACTCTCTCTCTCTTTCTCTCTCTTTCTTTCTCTCTCCCTCCTTTATGTTTTCTGTCACACTTTCTTTCTCACTGCCTTTCTATCTCTCCTCCATGTCTTTCCCCATTTTTTTCATTTTCTCCCCTCATGTCTCTCTCTCTCTCTCTCCCTTGAGATTTACTTTCTCTCCCCACTTCTTTTCTCTTTCTTTTTATTCTCTCTCTGCTCTTCTAGTTTCTCCTTTCTCTGTTTTTCTTTCATTTCTGTCTGTTTCATTTTTTCTCTTCTATTTCTCACTGTTCCTTTTTCCATTCTCTTCTTCTTTGTCCACCTGTCCCATCCAACCTTCTTCACCTCTCCCATCCACTCCACCCCTGCTCTCTCTCTCTCTCTCTCTGTCTCTCTCTCTGTATATACTGTACTCTGAGCTGCGGAGGTTCCGAGTTAAGCTGGTCTGATTGAGTTCAGTACTTCTTCAGCATCACCATCCAGAACACATCAGTCCTCAATCTGACTGACACACAGTCAGTAACAGAGAGATCGACAGCATGTCAGTCTGCAGGAGAGAGAGGGAGGGAGGGAGAGAGAGAGAGGGAGGGAGGGAGAGAGAGAGAGGGAGGGAGGGAGAGAGAGAGAGGGAGGGAGAGAGAGAGAGACATAGAGGGAGAGAATCGAAGAGTGTTTGAGGAAGAGATGAGGGATGAGAAATACAGATAGAATGAGGGACAGAAAGAGAAAGCTAGAGAGTAGAAAGAGTAAAAGAGAAGAAGAGGAAGTGAGAAGAGCAGGAAAGAGGGAGAGAAGGAGTGGGGAGAGTGAGAGAGAGGATGAGAGAGAGAAAAAAGGGGGAGAGATAGACAGTGAGAAAGAGAGATGGAGAGAGTGAGATGCGTAAAAGGGTGATTAAGTGACAGAGGCCGATAGAAGGTAAACAGAGAGAGACAGAAAGTTGAGGGGCGAGAGATATAGAGAGAATGTGGAAAAGAGAAAAGAAGAGAAAGAGAGAGAGAACGCGATAGAGAGACAGAGAGAGTGAAGGTTCAGAGTGAGAAGACTTGGGAGAGAAGGAAGGCGATGGGTTAGACACTCTGACTCTGATCAAAGCTGGAGAGAAAGAGAGAGAGAGAGAGAGAGAGAGAGAGAGAAGGGGCAGTGATCAAAGCGAGAGATGAAGGGAGCGAGGAACAGACGAGGGGAAAGCAGAGGAAACTCCAGCACCTCTCCGTCTCCGCGGGGGCTCCTGCGCTGTTGTGTACATTTTGCTTTCATTATTTCCTCCTCGCTCATAACTCGACGCCGGCTCGCCGTGATGGAGAGACCATGAAGAGAAAGAGAAAGAAAGAATAGAAACGATAAACAGAGGGAGCGGGAATCTCCCGCAGTGTGTCCCTGCCTGCCTCGTTACCTACATCACGCTGATAATGTTGAGGAACTGTCGTCTGATCTGATGCGGCGGTGACTCGACTGTACGCAGCGTAGCCGCTAATGAGCTGGGCTCAGAGAGGCGCTAGCAGGCAGCTTTACGTTGGGCTAATAGGAAACGCTGCTCAAATAAAATTCCCTCTTCCTCCCAACAGCTCGGAGACAATGGCTGCTTCACACAGAGACGCTGGAGTTGGGAAAAGATTCATGAACTCGAGCACTGAGACGAGTTCTTCTCCCCAGAAACTGACGCAACATTCGGACACCGCCGGTTCCACCAGCGCTGCCGCTAGCTAATTTGCACAACACTGAACAACACTCCCTCCTCCTTCACCCCGAAACACTGGATCTGTCAGGACACGCTCGGTGTCTGAAGTTTACTTTCTTTAGTTTTAGCGCTGAAGCTAGTGTGGAGCCAATAGATGCTCATTAGGGCCCAATTAGCATGACGCTAACTGCAGGCCTGAATCATCACTGGCCTGCAGAGATGTTCAGTAGCTCTAACACACTGGGTTATATGGTTTATGACACCCCGTTAAATCAAAGTAACCTAAGCTTAATTAGTGTTTGCTAATTGCTAATAACACTGTTGTTATGCGACAGTATGATTATTCCTCAGGATGTTCTGTCTGATCTGGATCTGTACACTTATTGATCAGAAATAAGATTTTTTTTACCACAAGAAATTAATGACGAATCATTTGGGCAAAAAACTATGTTCGATTCTTAATCACCATTAATTATACAAGTACAGAAGCAACATCACAGCATCCATGCAGGATACCACAGCTACGGCCTACCAACATTCTTGCAACCACCTGAAACATCATAGCAACTACCTCGCAACATGCAAGCGCTTGCATTACCATAGCAACTACCAAAACAAATGCTTAGCAACACTAACAACCACCAAAAATACAATAGTAACCAGCGTACAAGCAATAACATACAGACACAAGAGCAACCACTTGGGAAACCATAGCAATGTTTTAGCAGCCACCAGAGATACCATAGCTCCCACCTGCGAAACTATAGCAACCACCTGGAACACTACAGCATGCACCTGGGAAACTATAGCAAATACCTTGAACACTATAGTAACCATCTGAAACACTATAGCAACAACCTGGAACACTATAGCAACCACCTGGAACACTATAGCAATAACATAACAACATAACCTCAACCACCTAAAACACTATAGTAACCACCTGGAACACTATAGCAACCACATAACAGCATCCTCTCAACCACCTGAAACACTATAGCAACCACCTGAAACACTCCAGCAACCACCTGAAACACTATAGCAACAACATAATAGCATCCTCTCAACCACCTTGAACACTATAGCAACCATCTGGAACACTATAGCAACAACCTGGAACACTACAGCAACAACTTAGAACACTATAGCAACCACATAACAACGCCCTCTCAACCACCTTGAGCATTATAGCAACCATCTGGAATACTATAGCAACAACATAACAACATAATCTCAACCACCTAAAACCCTATAGTAACCACCTGGAACACTATAGCAACCACATAACAACAAAATCTCAACCACCTGAAACACTATAGCAACCACCCGGAACACTCCAGCGACCACCTGGAACACTATATCAACCACATGACAACATAATCTCAACCACCTGAAACACTATAGCAACCACTAGGAACACTATAGCAACCACATAACAACAAAATCTCAACCACCTTAAACACTATAGCAACCACCTGGAACACTACAGCAACCACTAGGAACACTGTAGCTACCACACAGCAACACCATGGCAACCACCTGGAACACCCTCTCAATCATCGGGAACACTATAGCAATCACATAGCAACACTATAGCAACCACTTGGAACACTGTAGTGATATATCAGAGTTTAGAGTCGTGACCCGAACACGCAGCGGACCCGAGCCGAACACGCAGACGGTTGTGACTGCGGTGCGGATCTGCCGGAGGAAAACCCGGATCTGGAACGGAGTCGTCTGCTACAGTAGTAAAACGATGAATGAGTTTTGATTTTATTATTGATTTTATTATTAACTTTATTAGTGAGTTAGTAAATGTATAGTCTGATCTAAACGGGAGGTGTGTATTTAAGGTGAATCAGTCTGAATGTGAAGGTGTGGTACTCGGGTCCGTGCTGGAGGTGCGGCTCGGCAGGTGCGGCTGATGCTGGAGGTGTGAAGGTGGAGACGGAGCCTCTCAGACTTCAGTTTTTTCTTCTTCTTTTATTTGAAGTCTTATGAATGAAACATACGCAGCTGTGAGCCGAGCGAGGGAAGCAGCTCGGAGCGAGCTCGGTCTGATCAAGCAGCTCAGAAATTAGACTCATCTGGCCCGATTTGTGTCCAGCTCGGACAGAAAGGGGGCGCTGGAGGGGCCCCGAGCCTCGGGGGGATCGGGAGGATGAGAGGTGACACAGAGCGGAGGGGTGGAAGATAAAAGAGAATGAGTTAAAGAAGGATGAGAGGAATCCGCGACCGGAGAGGAAAGGGTGATGGAGCGGGTTCGGAGGTGACAGATTGATGGATGAACTGACCGCAGACGGACACTGAGCGAAAACAGATAACGGCGTGTGAGTTTAAGCCCCGGCAGCCGAAAGGTCAGCAGCGGCCTCTCCTAGCTCTCCTGATAAAAGCTGGACGCTGGAATAATAACGGTGAACTCACACTAGTGTGGTCACTCTGCGGTTCAGCTGGACTCACATCTAGTGCGGTCACTAACGGAGCCTGGGCTCACCATCTGAGGTGGAATGAGAAAATTCCAACAAGAGAACAGAAAACAGGAAGTACAACAAAATAATCTGAATTTACTCAACAAGCTGGATTAATTCCACGACTGCTAGTTTCTCCTGAATGTGCAGCTTCACAAAGAGGACGAAGTGAAACACTTTCTTCTCCCGAATGGAACCAGACGTCCACCTCTAAAAGCTGTTCTAGATACAGTCAGAACTGTTCACAGTGGAGGTGAATGGAACCAGACGTCCACCTCTAAAAGCTGTTCTAGATACAGTCAGATCTGTTCACAGTGGAGGTGAATGGAACCAGACGTCCACCTCTAAAAGCTCCTTACAGAAAGTTCTTACAGTAGATGTTATAAATACACTGTCTGATTCTGAGACGCTGTTTATGATAGTTTAGAGAAGATCTCAGTCTTAAACTCCATTCATGGTGGAGGGATACATGCAGGACGCTGTGAGGTTCAAATAGTCCCCAAAGAAAACCTAGTATTTTCAGATCTTCCACATTTTACCATCAACATCCAGATAAACTCAGAAGACACGTGTAGCTCCACTGGTGGGTTTCATAGTGAATACAATGTGTAGATTAGTGTTGTAGATATGGAGACCCCTGGTTACCATCACCACTACTGTAAACACCATCACCACCACTGTAAACACCATCACCACCACTGTAAACACCATCACTGTAAACACCATCATTATCACTGTAAACACCATCACTGTAAACACCATCACCACCACTGTAAACATCATCACTGTAAACACCATCACCACCACTGTAAACATCACCACCACTGTAAACATCACCACCACTGTAAACACCATCACCACCACTATAAACACCATCACTGTAAACATCATCACCACCACTGTAAACACCATCACCACCACTGTAAACATCATCACCACGGTAAACATCATCACCACTGTAAACACCATTACCACCACTGTAAGCATAATGACCACCACTGTAAACACCATCACCACCACTGTAAACACCACCACCACTGTAAACACCATCACCACCACCACTGTAAACACCATAATTACCACTGTAAACACCACCACCACTGTAAACACCACCACCACCACTGTAAACACCATAATTACCACTGTAAACACCACCACCACTGTAAACATAATGACCACCACTGTAAACACCATCACCACTGTAAACACCATCACCACTGTAAACACCACCACCACTGTAAACATCACCACCACTGTAAACACCATCACCACCACCACTGTAAACATCACCACCACTGTAAACACCACCACCACTGTAAACACCATAATTACCACTGTAATCACCACCACCACTGTAAACATAATGACCACCACTGTAAACACCATCACCACCACTTGAAACAACATGTGAGTCTCTACAACTGTTTGAAGTTATGTAGGTTACGTTGCTCAGCTAGTCCTGCTAACACAGTAAGACTTTCGCTCACAGGAACTCTCCGCCGTGCCGCTAATGCTAACGCTAACAATGTGTGAATGGGCTGTTTTTATAAAGCAAAACAAAAACAATCTGAGCTTCACAGCTTTCAGCCCGCGCGCCGTCTGCGATCTGACCATTCAACTGGCTCTCTCTCATCTCGCACTAATTACTAATTATCCTCTCTGTCTTTTTAGCAGCCGCTAATTAGCGCTGTGAGAAGTAATTAAGAGTTTTACTGCGAGAGGAGGCCGAGAGATGTGAAGTTGGAGCTGGCGAATGTAATCTGCTGAAAATAGAGGATTAAATCTGCCTCGTTTCTTCTCCTCCGTCTTTTTATTCTTAAGAAAACGAGAAAACGAGGCCCTAAACAGCATCTGGCAGGCGGGAAGGCCGAGCGCCGCGCTCAAAAACCTGTTTACGCCGAGATGAAAAGCCGGGGAAGAAAAAACCGCCGCGCTCCGTCCAGCAGAGGGAAGGAAACGAGTCAATAGATGCGCGCAGGAGAGGAAACTTCCAAAAACAGTCGAACACAGCAAGACAAAGATGAGTTCCAAACCCTGCAGGGCAGCTAACTAGCTGTCAGCCGGAGCTGCTCCGCCGCCCAAACCCGAGCGGAGCTGGAGTTCGAGGAAAGGCTCGGAGCGCCGCATCATTATTTTCAGTTCACCTGAAGCCAGAAGCTTTTACACGAGCGGTTGAATCCTTTCCCAATTGACACCAATTAATCCAGCCTGGACCTGCGGGCTGCGACTCAGCCTTTCAACCCAGAGTAAACAATCATCCCTGCTTCGGAATGTTCTTCCGAATTATGTGTTGTGAAATTTTGGCTAATTTTCTCTCCGTTCCCTTCAATCGAGGAGCGTTTGTAGTGGATCTGATGGCTGTTTCTGCTCCGAAGCGGTTGCAGCACCTGTCATTATATTACAAATCCAAGTATCCACGGGAAACTATTACCGAGATCAAAACGTTTACCTCTCTGAGCTCTGCATAAACGAGTTACATGCCAGAAAAAAGCTCTAACAAGCCGCCGAGCCGCCGAGCCGCCGAGCCGCAGAGCCAGTGGGCAAATTAAATTACAATATGGATTTATGTGAAAGACGACCTTCGCCCGGCGGAGAGGTACGCGTAGATTCAGCTGTTCTGCTGTTTGTTTTTCTGCCCACGCGCTGTAATACCGCCGGAATATACGGGGTGTTTTTCTCGAACAAAGCTTTGTAGGAGTTTCCCATAATGCAGTTTGATTGACCTGCTGGTTCAGAGTCTTCTGTCGGCTCAGGGAAGCACCATCTGCTGCAGCTCGAGACGAGGGAGCCTCTACAACCCGGTGGTCTCATTCAGAGACTTTATCACTTTATTAGAAACCTTGTGATTCCACCGACTGGCCACTTTATCAGAAACCCCTACTCTGTGGGTTCACTAACTGGCCACTTTATTAGAAAAACCCACCTTGTACTTCCACTAACTGGCCACTTTATTAGAAACACCTACTGTTTGCTTCCACTAACTGGCCACTTTATTAGAAACACCTACTGTTTGCTTCCACTAACTGGCCACTTTATTAGAAAAACCCACCTTGTACTTCCACTAACTGGCCACTTTATTAGAAACACCTACTGTTTGCTTCCACTAACTGGCCACTTTATTAGAAACACCTACTGTTTGCTTCCACTAACTGGCCACTTTATTAGAAAAACCCAGCTTGTACTTCCACTAACTGGCCACTTTATTAGAAACACCTACTGTTTGCTTCCATTAACTGGCCACTTTATTAGAAACACCTACTGTTTGCTTCCACTAACTGGCCACTTTATTAGAAACACCTACTGTTTGCTTTCACTAACTGGCCACTTTATTAGAAAAACCCACCTTGTACTTCCACTAACTGGCCACTTTATTAGAAACACCTACTGTTTGCTTCCACAAACTGGCCACTTTAATACAAACACCTACTCTATACTTTCACCAGCTGGCCACTTTATTAGAAACATCTACTCTGTGCTTTTACCAACTGTCCACTTTATTAGAAACACCCACTGTCTGCTTCCACTTGCTGGCCACTATATCAGAAACATCAACTCTGTGGGTTCACTAGCTGGCCACTTTATCAGAAACACCTATCTTGTGCTTCCACCAACTGGGCACTTTATGAGAAACACCTACTCTATGCTTTCACCAACTAGTAGTAGTATTAATATTATTATTAGGTGGTTATTATTAGTATTAGTAGTAGTATTAATATTATTATTAGGTGGTTATTATTATTAGTAGTAGTAGTATTAATATTATTATTAGGTGGTTATTATTAGTATTAGTAGTAGTATTAATATTATTATTAGGTGGTTATTATTATTATTAGTAGTAGTATTAATATTATTATTAGGTGGTTATTATTAGTATTAGTAGTAGTATTAATATTATTATTAGGTGGTTATTATTAGTATTAGTCTGATGTGCAGCGCTGTGGTGAGTGTGCAGATACAGTCACTCTGTTTTGGTACAAACAGCTACTTCCTGTGTGTGCTTGGGTTCAGTGGAGATGACGGTGGTGGCTGATCTTCTGATTTGACTGACGTGTCATGACTTGCGTCAGATTCTTGTCATAGCAGAGCCGGGATCATTATCAGTGTCAGCACTACTGCTAATGCTAACACTACTGCTAATGTCCTCCATTCCAGTGAAGCTAGTCTGAGAATTCCTGGACGAGAGCTCAGACCTGATAACTGCTGTAGAACATCGACAGGCTGGAGTTTAACACATCACACAGTGACAGAGTCCAGTTTACGAATTTACAGTGGTGGTGATGGTGTTTACAGTGGTGGTGATGATGTTTACAGTGGTGGTGATGGTGTTTACAGTGGTGGTGATGGTGTTTACAGTGGTGGTGATGGTGTTTACAGTGGTGGTGATGATGTTTACAGTGGTGGTGGTGTTTACAGTGGTGGTGGTGTTTACAGTGGTGATGATGATGTTTACAGTGGTGGTGGTGGTGTTTACAGTGGTGGTGATGATGTTTACAGTGGTGGTGGTGGTGTTTACAGTGGTGGTGATGATGTTTACAGTGGTGGTGGTGTTTATAGTGGTGGTGATGATGTTTACAGTGGTGGTGGTGTTTATAGTGGTGGTGATGGTGTTTACAGTGGTGATGATGTTTACAGTGGTGGTGGTGTTTACAGTGGTGGTGGTGGTGTTTACAGTGGTGGTGGTGGTGTTTACAGTGGTGGTGATGATGTTTACAGTGGTGGTGGTGTTTATAGTGGTGGTGATGGTGTTTACAGTGGTGATGATGTTTACAGTGGTGGTGGTGTTTATAGTGGTGGTGATGGTGTTTACAGTGGTGGTGATGGTGTTTACAGTGCTCATGATGGTGTTTACAGTGGTGGTGGTGTTTACAGTGGTGGTAGTGATGTTTACAGTGGTGGTGATGGTGTTTACAGTGGTGGTGATGGTGTTTACAGTGGTGGTGATGGTGTTTACAGTGGTGGTGATGGGAACCATATCTACAACAAAAAAAATGACAAGTATACACATTTTGTAAATTTGATTGTATTCCTGATTGAGGAAATTCGGAGTTTAAAGTAACAGGGTTACATTCAATCCAGATCCTACAGTAGTTTAGCTCCACCCATTCATCTTATAGCAGATTAGCTCCACCCATTCAGTCTACAGCAGTTTAGCTCCTCCCATTAAGCCTACAGCAGATTAGCTCCACCCTTTCAGTATAAAGCAGTTTAGCTCCACCCATTCAGGCTGAAGTTATAAGGAGTGCTTTAGAACAGCCGAACATCAGACACTAAGCTTCTCCTCTCTGATATTCAAGGTTGGTATGTAAACTATGTGAATCAGACTTTTTGCTGAGGTGTTGCTTTAAGAGAAGATGATATCTGACACCTGATCAGCGTTCCTCGTTTCATATCATTCCGCTCAAATCTTTAAAGGAAGGAGGAAGTATGAGGTCATAACACACCGGTGATAGTGATCTATGGAAAAGGGCAGGAAGTCAAACAGGATCACCGTCTCAGCGTCCAGCCGCCTCCATCTGGGCCGCTGTGCCCTCTAGAGAAGAGCAGCAGGAACATAAAGGCCCAACTGACCACATGAAAGCTCTTATCCCGCCATCGTCATCCTTTGTGTCGAGTTTCAACAGAAAAGCGCGGCTTTGAACTTCTTTAACCGCAACACGCCTCGGCGGAGGCAGCAGTGCTGCCCGGTGACAGAGACTGACCTCAGCTAATGTTGCCCAACACACTTTGAACACACTTTCCTTCCACGGCGCGGGAGGAGCACGTCCTTATCAGCGACCGGGCCGTCACGATTTACAATTATCATTATTATTACAATACATATAAAATATTTAAAACCACTTTCAAGTCATCACAGCGTCTTCAAACAACCGAGACGTCTCCTGAAAAACCTCAGATCACGCTGCTTAAACTGCTGCTAGTGTGTTGCTGTGGTGTTGCTAGCGGGTGCTAAGGTATCCCAGGTGGTTGCTAGGGTGTTGTATGGTTGCTATGGTCTCCCACATGGTAACAGGGTGTTGATAATCCACTTATACCAACATCATTTAAATTCATATTACACATATTCAGATTATGACTGTTTAGATAATACCAGTTTAGATTATATCTAATTAGATTGTAACAGATTAGATTATAGTTTAGATTATACCTTTTTAGATTATACATATTCAGATTATAACTGTGTAAAGAACATCATACTCTTCAAAATAAAGGTTCTTATACTCTTGAAAACATATTGTAAATTTTTTGATTACACCTGTTCAGATTATAACAGTTCATATTATACCTCTTCTGATTATAGCTGTGTAAAGAACATCATGCCCTTAAAAATAAAGGTACTTCTACTCTTTAACACAAGGTTCTATTGAATGTTTATATTTTGTTTTACATGCGGTTCTCAACATGCAGGTTCTTTTACTGAAATGGTTCTAAAACAAGGCCTACACTGAAAGGAACAGGAAATGGTTCTTTGCTGCACCTCTATCTGTAGGACTGGCAGGCTGTGGCTGTAGAGCTGTTCATGTCCAGCGTCACGTTAAAAGACTGCAGTCATACACGGTTATGATAATTGTTTAGGTGTGAAAGGTGTGATTAGTACTGGGTGTGAACGACGCCTCCGACTCCACCTGCAGTCGGAATGTAGAGCAGCGTAAACTAAAAGTATTAATAGAGTAAGTAGAGCTTTTACACTTTATTATTAAATATTAATCAGTATTAATAGAGTAAGTAGAGCTTTTACACTTTATTATTAAATATTAATCAGTATTAATAGAGTAAGTAGAACTTTTACACTTTATTATTAAATATTAATCAGTATTAATAGAGTAAGTAGAGCTTTTACACTTTATTATTAAATATTAATCAGTATTAATAGAGTAAGTAGAGCTTTTACACTTTATTATTAAATATTAAACAGTATTAATAGAGTAAGTATAGTTTTTATACTTTATTATCAAATATTAAACAGTATTAATAGAGTAAGTAGTGCTTTTACACTTTAATATGTGAATATTTAACAGTATTAATAGAGTAAGCAGTGCTTTTACACTTTAATATGTGAATATTAAACAGTATTAATAGAGTAAGTAGAGCTTTTACACTTTATTATTAAATATTAAACAGTATTAATAGAGTAAGTAGTACTTTTACACTTTAATATGTGAATATTTAACAGTATTAATAGAGTAAGTAGAGCTTTTACACTTTATTATTAAATTATAAACAGTATTAATAGAGTAAGTAGAGCTTTTACACTTTATTATGATAATATTAAACAGTATTAATAGAGTAATTAGTGCTTTTACACTTTATTATTAAATATTAAACATTATTAATAGAGTGAATAGTGCTTTTACACTTCATTATTAAATATTTAACAGTATTAATAGAGTAAGTAGTACTTTTACACTTTAATATGTGAGTATTAAACAGTATTAATAGAGTAAATAGTGCTTTTACACTTTATTATCAAATGTTAAACAGTATTAATAGAGTAAGTAGTACTTTTACACTTTATTATAGTAATATTAAACAGTATTCATGGAGTAAGTAGTGCTTTTATACTTTAATATGTGAATATTTAACAGTATTAATAGAGTAAGTAGTACTTTTACACTTTAATATGTGAGTATTAAACAGTATTAATAGAGTAAATAGTGCTTTTACACTTTAATATGTGAATATTTAACAGTATTAATAGAGTAAGTAGTACTTTTACATTTTATTATCAAATATTAAACAGTATTAATAGCGTGAGTAGTACTTTTACACTTTATTATTAAATATTAAACAGTATTAATAGAGTAAGTAGTACTTTTACACTTTAATATGTGAATATTTAACAGTACTTTTACACATTAATATTAAATATTAATCAGTATTAATAGAGTAAGTAGTGCTTTTACACTTTATTATTAAATATTAATCAGCATTAATAGATTAATTAGTGTTTTCCATATGTCAGTTTGTTTATTTAACCCTTTCCAAGCTTCTCCTAAACAACCCAGTATTATTATCAGTTCTCATCTAATACCTGCTTTGATTGCTCAGTACTTCATTAAGCTAAATCAAGATTGCTGCTCAAGGAACTGAACACATTCATACAATCTAAACAGTTATTATCTGAATATGTATAATCTAAACAGTTATAATCTGAATATGTATAATCTAAACAGTTATAATCTAAATATGTATAATCTAAACAGTTACAATCTGAATATGTATAATCTAAACAGTTATAATCTGAATATGTATAATCTAAACAGTTATAATCTGAATATGTATAATCGAAATAGTATAATCTGAATAAGTATAATCTAAAGAGTTATAATCTGAAAATGTTTAATCAAAACATTCATAATCTGAATGTGTATAATCGAAACAGTATAACCTGAATAAGTATAATCTAAAGAGTTATAATCTGAAAATGTATAATCGAAACAGTTATAATCTGAATATATATAATCTAAACAGTTATAATCTGAATATGTATAATCGAAACAGTATAATCTGAATAAGTATAATCTAGAATTATAATCTGAAAATGTATAATCGAAACATTTATAATCTGAATATATATAATCTAAACAGTTATAATCTGAATATGTATAATCTAAACAGTTATAATCTGAATATGTATAATTTAAACAGTTATAATCTGAATATGTATAATCTAAACAGTTATAATCTAAATATGTATAATCTAAACAGTTATTATCTGAATATGTATAATTTAAACAGTTATAATCTGAATATGTATAATCTAAACAGTTATAATCTGAATATGTATAATCTAAACAGTTATAATCTGAATATGTATAATTTAAACAGTTATAATCTGAATATATATAATCTAAACAGTTATTATCTGAATATGTATAATCTAAACAGTTATAATCTGAATATGTATAATTTAAACAGTTATAATCTGAATATGTATAATCTAAACAGTTATTATCTGAATATGTATAATTTAAACAGTTATAATCTGAATATGTATAATCTAAACAGTTATTATCTGAATATGTATAATCTAAACAGTTATAATCTGAATATGTATAATTTAAACAGTTATGATCTGAATATGTATAATCTAAACAGTTATAATCTAAATATGTATAATCTAAACAGTTATTATCTGAATATGTATAATCTAAACAGTTATAATCTGAATATGTATAATTTAAACAGTTATAATCTAAATATGTATAATCTAAACAGTTATTATCTGAATATGTATAATCTAAACAGTTATAATCTAAATATGTATAATTTAAACAGTTATAATCTAAATATGTATAATCTAAACAGTTATAATCTAAATATGTATAATCTAAACAGTTATAATCTGAATATGTATAATCTAAACAGTTATAATCTGAATATGTATAATTTAAACAGTTATAATCTAAATATGTATAATCTAAACAGTTATAATCTGAATATGTATAATTTAAACAGTTATAATCTGAATATGTATAATCTAAACAGTTATAATCTGAATATGTATAATCTAAACAGTTATAATCTGAATATGTATAATTTAAACAGTTATAATCTAAATATGTATAATCTAAACAGTTATAATCTAAATATGTATAATCTAAACAGTTATAATCTGAATATGTATAATTTAAACAGTTATAATCTAAATATGTATAATCTAAACAGTTATAATCTAAATATGTATAATTTAAACAGTTATAATCTAAATATGTATAATCTAAACAG
This sequence comes from Megaleporinus macrocephalus, assembly GCA_021613375.1. Lineage (NCBI taxonomy): Eukaryota > Metazoa > Chordata > Actinopteri > Characiformes > Anostomidae > Megaleporinus > Megaleporinus macrocephalus. The sequence continues at coordinate 43,103,849 of CM038721.1, read as the reverse complement.
TTATTATCTGAACGGGTCAGTGCTGGTTCGGGCTGTACTGGCTGTACTGGTACCCGTCCCGGTTCCAGACGGTGGATGTTGTGAGGATGGAACTCTGTGATCCGTGTGTTCTGGAATGTGGCGAGGCTGTAAATGTTCCTCGAACTCGTTATTCCAGAGATTTTCACTCCACTCTCTCTCTCTCTCCTTCACTCTCTCCTTCACTCACTCTCTCCTTCACTGTCTCTCTCCTTCACTCTCTCCTTCACTCACTCTCTCCTTCACTGTCTCTCTCCTTCACTCTCTCCTTCACTCACTCTCTCCTTCACTGTCTCTCTCCTTCACTCTCTCTCTCCTTCACTCTCTCCTTCACTCACTCTCTCCTTCACTGTCTCTCTCCTTCACTCTCTCTCTCCTTCACTCTCTCCTTCACTGTCTCTCTCCTTCACTGTCTCTCTCCTTCACTCTCTCCTTCACTCACTCTCTCCTTCACTGTCTCTCTCCTTCACTCTCTCTCTCCTTCACTCTCTCCTTCACTCACTCTCTCCTTCACTGTCTCTCTCCTTCACTCTCTCTCTCCTTCTCTCTCTCTCCTTAACTCTCTCTCTCTCCTTCCCTCTCTCTCTCCTTCACTCTCTCCTTCACTCACTCTCTCCTTCACTCTCTCTCTCCTTCACTCTCTCCTTCACTCACTCTCTCCTTCACTGTCTCTCTCCTTCACTCTCTCTCTCCTTCTCTCTCTCTCTCCTTAACTCTCTCTCTCTCCTTCCCTCTCTCTCTCCTTCACTCTCTCCTTCACTCTCTCTCCTTCACTGTCTCTCTCCTTCACTGTCTCTCTCCTTCACTCTCTCTCTCCTTCACTCTCTCTCCTTCACTCTCTCTCTCTTTCACTGTCTCTCTCCTTCACTCTCTCTCTCCTTCACTGTCTCTCTCCTTCACTCTCTCTCTCTTTCACTGTCTCTCTCCTTCACTCTCTCTCTCTTTCACTGTCTCTCTCCTTCACTCTCTCTCTCCTTCACTGTCTCTCTCCTTCACTCTCTCTCTCCTTCACTCTCTCTCTCCTTCCCTATCTCTCTCTCCTTCCCTCTCTCTCTCCTTCACTCTCTCTCTCCTTCACTGTCTCTCTCCTTCACTCTCTCTCCTTCACTGTCTCTCTCCTTCACTCTCTCTCTCTTTCACTGTCTCTCTCCTTCACTCTCTCTCTCCTTCACTGTCTCTCTCCTTCACTCTCTCTCTCTCCTTCCCTCTCTCTCTCCTTCACTCTCTCTCTCCTTCACTGTCTCTCTCCTTCACTCTCTCTCCTTCACTGTCTCTCTCCTTCACTCTCTCTCTCTTTCACTGTCTCTCTCCTTCACTCTCTCTCTCCTTCACTGTCTCTCTCCTTCACTCTCTCTCTCTTTCACTGTCTCTCTCCTTCACTCTCTCTCTCCTTCCCTCTCTCTCTCTCTCCTTCCCTCTCTCTCTCCTTCACTCTCTCTCTCCTTCACTCTCTCTCTCCTTCACTGTCTCTCTCCTTCACTCTCTCTCTCCTTCACTCTCTCTCTCCTTCACTGTCTCTCTCCTTCCCTCTCTCTCTCTCCTTCACTCTCTCTCTCTCCTTCCTTCACTCTCTCTCTCCTTCACTCTCTCTCTCTCCTTCACTCTCTCTCTCCTTCACTGTCTCTCTCTCCTTCTCTCTCTCTCTCCTTCACTCTCTCTCTCCTTCACTCTCTCTCTCTCCTTCACTCTCTCTCTCCTTCACTCTCTCTTTCCTTCTCTCTCTTTCCTTCACTCTCTCTCTCCTTCTCTCTCTTTCCTTCACTCTCTCTCTCCTTCACTCTCTCTCTCCTTCACTCTCTCTCTCCTTCACTGTTTCTCTCTCCTTCTCTCTCTCTCTCCTTCACTGTCTCTCTCTCCTTCACTCTCTCTCTCTCCTTCACTGTCTCTCTCTCCTTCACTCTCTCTCTCTCATTCACTCTCTCTCTCTCCTTCACTCTCTCCTTCTCTCTCTTTCCTTCACTCTCTCTCTCCTTCACTGTTTCTCTCTCCTTCACTGTTTCTCTCTCCTTCTCTCTCTCTCCTTCACTCTCTCTCTCTCCTTCTCTCTCTCTCTCTCTCTCCTTCACTCTCTCTCTCTCTCCTTCACTCTCTCTCCTTTACTCTCTCTCTCCTTCACTCTCTCCTTCACTCTCTCTCTCCTTCTCTCTCTCTCTCTCTCTCTCTCTCCTTCACTCTCTCTCTCTCTCCTTCACTCTCTCTCCTTTACTCTCTCTCTCCTTCACTCTCTCTCTCTCTCCTTCACTGTCTCTCTGTGATTTTATCTTTTCCACTCATTTCTCTGCTCTCTCTCTCTCTCTCCTTCACCGTCTCTCTCCTTCACTCTCTCTCTTCTTCACTGTCTCTCTCCTTCACTCTCTCTCTCCTTCACTCTCTCTCTCCTTCACTGTCTCTCCGTCTTTGCTGGCTTGTTGTCAGTCTTTGAGGAGTGAGCGGGGTCTCCGGGGAAATGTACCGCTTTAGGCTATACAACACAAATTTACTGTATTTTTGTGCTCACTCTCTCTCACTCTCTCTCTCTCTCACACACACTCTCTCTCTCTCTCACACTCTCTCTCACTCTCTCTCTCTCACATACTCTCTCTCACTCTCTCTCTCTCACTCCCTCTCTCTCTCTCTCTCACTCTCTCTGTATCTCTCTCTCTGTATCTCTCTCTCTCTGTTTGTATCTCTCTCTCTCTCTGTCTGTATCTCTCTCTGTCTGTATCTCTCTCTCTCTCTCACACTCTCTCTCTCTCTCTCTCTCTCTCTCTCACTCTCTCCCTCTCTTTCTCTCTCTCTCACTCTCTCTCTCTCTCTCTCACTCTCTCTCTCTCTCTCTCTCTCTCTCTCTCTCTCTCTCTCTCTTTCTCTGACTGAAGTGTGTCCTAGTTTGTTGGTGTGTTGGGGGAGTGACTCAGAGAGTGGACGTTGGTGTATTAGTGTGTGAGTTAGTTGTTCTACGTGTTTCGGAGTGTCTCCTCGTCTCTTTGTGTCTGCAGATCAGAATTTACACACATAACAAACAGACGGAGACGCGGTGGAGCTGGAATGACCTCCTAAAAGAGGAGTCACGTCATCACCGCTACGTCCCCACAGCAGGTTTATCCAGAGACAACATTCCGCTCGTCTTAGCAGTACTAGCGGAAATGAGGACATTCCTGTCTTCCTCCACGACCTCAACACCAACAATTACAGCCAATAGTGAACAGGCCACGCCCCTCACTTACATAACACTATTCACAATGATAACGCTAACATCGCTACAAACAAATACAGCTAACACATTCACCTTATACCTGTTCACCTTATACCTGTCCAGATTATACCTGTTCACTTTATACCTGTCCAGATTATACCTGTCCAGATTATACCTGTCCAGATTATACCTGTCCACCTTATACCTGTTCACCTTATACCTGTCCAGATTATACCTGTTCACCTTATACCTGTCCAGATTATACCTGTTCACCTTATACCTGTCCAGATTATACCTGTTCACCTTATACCTGTTCACCTTATACCTGTCCAGATTATACCTGTCCAGATTATACCTGTCCAGATTATACCTGTTCACCTTATACCTGTCCAGATTATACCTGTCCAGATTATACCTGTTCACCTTATACCTGTCCAGATTATACCTGTTCACCTTATACCTGTCCAGATTATACCTGTCCAGATTATACCTGTTCACCTTATACCTGTTCACCTTATACCTGTCCAGATTATACCTGTCCAGATTATACCTGTCCAGATTATACCTGTTCACCTTATACCTGTCCAGATTATACCTGTCCAGATTATACCTGTTCACTTTATACCTGTCCAGATTATACCTGTCCAGATTATACCTGTTCACCTTATACCTGTTCACCTTATACCTGTCCAGATTATACCTGTCCAGATTATACCTGTTCACCTTATACCTGTCCAGATTATACCTGTCCAGATTATACCTGTTCACTTTATACCTGTCCAGATTATACCTGTCCAGATTATACCTGTTCACCTTATACCTGTCCAGATTATACCTGTTCACCTTATACCTGTTCACCTTATACCTGTCCAGATTATACCTGTTCACCTTATACCTGTTCACCTTATACCTGTCCAGATTATACCAGTTCACCTTATACCTGTTCACTTTATACCTGTCCAGATTATACCTGTTCACCTTATACCTGTCCAGATTATACCTGTTCACCTTATACCTGTCCAGATTATACCTGTTCAGATTATACCTGTTCACCTTATACCTGTCCAGATTATACCTGTCCAGATTATACCTGTCCAGATTATACCTGTTCACCTTATACCTGTCCAGATTATACCTGTCCAGATTATACCTGTCCAGATTATACCTGTTCACCTTATACCTGTCTAGATTATACCTGTCCAGATTATACCTGTCCAGATTATACCTGTTCACCTTATACCTGTCCAGATTATACCTGTTCACCTTATACCTGTTCACCTTATACCTGTCCAGATTATACCTGTTCACCTTATACCTGTTCACCTTATACCTGTCCAGATTATACCTGTCCAGATTATACCTGTTCACCTTATACCTGTCCAGATTATACCAGTTCACCTTATACCTGTTCACTTTATACCTGTCCAGATTATACCTGTTCACCTTATACCTGTCCAGATTATACCTGTTCACCTTATACCTGTCCAGATTATACCTGTTCAGATTATACCTGTTCACCTTATACCTGTCCAGATTATACCTGTCCAGATTATACCTGTCCAGATTATACCTGTTCACCTTATACCTGTCCAGATTATACCTGTCCAGATTATACCTGTTCACCTTATACCTGTCTAGATTATACCTGTCCAGATTATACCTGTTCACCTTATACCTGTCCAGATTATACCTGTCCAGATTATACCTGTTCACCTTATACCTGCTCACATTATACCTGTTCACATTATACCTGTTCACCTTATATCTGTCCAGATTATACCTGTTCACATTATATCTGTCCAGATTATACCTGTTCACATTATACCTGTTCACATTATATCTGTCCAGATTATACCTGTTCACATTATATCTGTCCAGATTATACCTGTTCACCTTATACCTGTTCACCTTATACCTGTCCAGATTATACCTGTTCACCTTATACCTTTCCAGATTATACCTGTCCAGATTATACCTGTTCACCTTATACCTGTCCAGATTATACCTGTTCACCTTATACCTGTTCACTTTATACCTGTCCAGATTATACCTGTTCACCTTATACCTGTTCACCTTATACCTGTCCAGATTATACCTGTTCACCTTATACCTTTCCAGATTATACCTGTCCAGATTATACCTGTTCACCTTATACCTGTCCAGATTATACCTGTTCACCTTATACCTGTTCACTTTATACCTGTCCAGATTATACCTGTTCACCTTATACCTGTTCACCTTATACCTGTCCAGATTATACCTGTCCAGATTATACCTGTTCACCTTATACCTGTCCATATTATACCAGTTCACCTTATACCTGTTCACTTTATACCTGTCCAGATTATACCTGTTCACCTTATACCTGTCCAGATTATACCTGTTCACCTTATACCTGTCCAGATTATACCTGTTCACCTTATACCTGTCCAGATTATACCTGTTCAGATTATACCTGTTCACCTTATACCTGTCCAGATTATACCTGTCCAGATTATACCTGTCCAGATTATACCTGTTCACCTTATACCTGTCTAGATTATACCTGTCCAGATTATACCTGTTCACCTTATACCTGTCCAGATTATACCTGTTCACCTTATACCTGCTCACATTATACCTGTTCACATTATACGTGTTCACCTTATATCTGTCCAGATTATACCTGTTCACATTATACCTGTTCACATTATATCTGTCCAGATTATACCTGTTCACATTATACCTGTTCACATTATATCTGTCCAGATTATACCTGTTCACATTATATCTGTCCAGATTATACCTGTTCACATTATAGATTATTAGCTGTTCAGACTGTAACTCATTAGTTATAACTGTTCAGATTACACCTGTTCAGATTATACTTGTTCAGATCATATCTCAGTAATTAAACTTGTTCAGATTATACCTGTATGGTAAAGAGAAACAGTAGTTAAATTCATATGTAAAATACTAAAAGTATTAGGGTTAAGGTGAGATTAAGGATTAGGGGATCGTCAAGGTGAATAGAATAGAAACTTCACTGACAGGTGAGCATCTACAGAGCTTCCACAGTGAAGGAGAATGAGATGTTACTTGAAGGTGTGTTTGAGACAACACAGGAAACACCTTTCTTCCTCTGTCTTTTCTTCTCGGGCTGCTGTTGGTTTTGGAGGCCGGATGGAGCTTTCAAGGTTCAACAAAGTGCAAAAACACACGGAGAAAGAGAAAAGAGCTGCGGGAGGAAGAGTTTCCCAACGCAGCCGGAGACCGAGAGGCAGGTGGTGAGAGAAGGAATCACTCCCGCATTCCTCTTCACTCTCATCACTGCGGGATGAGTCAACTCTCAGGTGAGCGGAGCCTGTGGAAAACGAGAGGAAGAGCTTCGAGAACTGAAAGCGAAGGAGTAAGATTTATTTGTTAACCAGGTAAATGAACAAACCCCTCTGATAGAACCACACGCTCCTCCTCACAGCCTTAAAACAAACTGCTTTAATCAGATCTTCTGATCACAGAAGAACCAGTTCAGCTCCCTAGAGAACCTTTCAATGGGTGATCTTCAACGTTCTCCAGCAAACACCACCAATCCACTGGTCCAGAGTTATAACTGAGAAGCCAGGAGAACCACTGCTAATAAAGAACATTCCAGAACAGAGTCAACCCAGAGATCTCCAACAAACACCAACAATCACAAACATCTGATTTGTGTTCTCAGTCATTAATCTAGAACATTATTAAAGCACCTGCCTACATTAGACTGATGGTGTTTCTGTACAGAATTATGGCTTTTGTGAAAATGATGGTGTGAAGAGGAGGAAATTATGGAGTTTGGTTGGAGTATGATGGTGTTCAGTAAAGAAAGGTGGTGTTAGGTGGATAATGATGGTGTTAGGTGGATAATGACGGCATTTGGTGGAGTATGATGGTGTTCAGTAAAGAAAGGTGGTGTTAGGTGGATAATGATGGTGTTAGGTGGATAATGACGGCATTTGGTGGAGTATGATGGTGTTCAGTAAAGAAAGGTGGTGTTAGGTGGATAATGATGGTGTTAGGTGGATAATGACTGCATTTGGTGGAGTATGATGGTGTTCAGTAAAGAAAGGTGGTGTTAGGTGGATAATGATGGTGTTTGGTGAAGAATGGTGGCATTTGGTTGAAGTATGATGGTGTTTGGTAAAGAAAGGTGGTGTTAGGTGGATAATGATGGTGTTTGGTGGAGAATGGTGGCATTTGATTGAAGTATGATGGTGTTTGGTGGAGTATGATGGTGTTAGGTGGATAATGATGGTGTTTGGTGGAGTATGATGGTGTTTGTCTGGTTACTGCTGGTGTTTGGTGGAGTATGATGGTGTTTGTCTGGTTACTGCTGGTGTTTGGTGGAGTATGATGGTGTTAGGTGGATAATGATGGTGTTTGGTGGAGTATGATGGTGTTTGTCTGGTTACTGCTGGTGTTTGGTGGAGTATGATGATGTTTGGTGGAGTATGATGGTGTTTGTCTGGTTACTGCTGGTGTTTGGTGGAGTATGATGGTGTTTGGTGGAGTATGATGGTGTTTGTCTGGTTACTGCTGGTGTTTGGTGGAGTATGATGGTGTTTGGTGGAGTATGATGGTGTTTGTCTGGTTACTGCTGGTGTTTGGTGGAGTATGATGGTGTTTGTCTGGTTACTGCTGGTGTTTGGTGGAGTATGATGGTGTTAGGTGGATAATGATGGTGTTTGGTGGAGTATGATGGTGTTTGTCTGGTTACTGCTGGTGTTTGGTGGAGTATGATGATGTTTGGTGGAGTATGATGGTGTTTGTCTGGTTACTGCTGGTGTTTGGTGGAGTATGATGGTGTTTGGTGGAGTATGATGGTGTTTGTCTGGTTACTGCTGGTGTTTGGTGGAGTATGATGGTGTTTGGTGGAGTATGATGGTGTTTGTCTGGTTACTGCTGGTGTTTGGTGGAGTATGATGGTGTTTGGTGGAGTATGATGGTGTTTGTCTGGTTACTGCTGGTGTTTGGTGGAGTATGATGGTGTTTGGTGGAGTATGATGGTGTTTGTCTGGTTACTGCTGGTGTTTGGTGGAGTATGATGGTGTTAGGTGGATAATGATGGTGTTTGGTGGAGTATGATGGTGTTTGTCTGGTTACTGCTGGTGTTTGGTGGAGTATGATGGTATTTGTCTGGTTACTGCTGGTGTTTGGTGGAGTATGATGGTGTTAGGTGGATAATGATGGTGTTTGGTGGAGTATGATGGTGTTTGTCTGGTTACTGCTGGTGTTTGGTGGAGTATGATGATGTTTGGTGGAGTATGATGGTGTTTGTCTGGTTACTGCTGGTGTTTGGTGGAGTATGATGGTGTTTGGTGGAGTATGATGGTGTTTGTCTGGTTACTGCTGGTGTTTGGTGGAGTATGATGGTGTTTGGTGGAGTATGATGGTGTTTGTCTGGTTACTGCTGGTGTTTGGTGGACAGTGAGAGTTTTGGTACAGCATATTTTTTGAAAACAGACTATAAAGTTCAGGTTCTTTGTCAGTGAAAGGTCTTCATCTAGTCTTACACACAAAGCAGGAGCTCTTCAGGAACCTTAGTGTGGCAGTGAGGTCCTGAGTGCCGTTCGTGTGATTGTCTTAAGAGAGGAACCACAGCGCTGGTCCTGGAGCAGCTGTGTAGGTAGATATGTTTCATTTCTTTGTGACTCACACAAACAGAACATGATGATCATGAGGGACAGAAGAAGATCAAAGACGACCCACTGATTCACTCAAAAGACAACCGGATAACATCTGTATCACTTCAGTCACTGATGTTTATCTACATGTACCGTCTTTTCCCACAGAGCCGCTTTAGTTACGAGCTTCTTCAGCTTTAGCAGCGGAGCTACGAGGCTAATGTAGCTAACCCCGCCCACTAGCACGGTGCTAAATACACATGTCGTTCTAACCTGTGTGGAGATGTCCAGTAAACTCACGCTGACCTGGTTCCTGGTGGTTCCTGGTGGTTCCTGGTGGTTCTCTGAACGTTGAGGTGTGTTAGCGTAGCTGGACTCAGCAGCAGCTTCAGGCCGTTTCTGTACATACTATTGGTCGTTTGGGAAAACAGGAAGCAACATACAAATTTAATTTAAATTTTTGTTTATAAAACATGTTCCACAAGTAGATGAATTGAAGTTCTGTGTTCAACATAAACAACTTATCACTCATAATCAGCCTGTTCACTGCCAGAGTCCTCCTCCTCTTCCTTGAAGAGTTTCATTTATTTATTTATTTATTTATTTATTTATTTATTTATTTTTGAGGCTAAATCTGATTTTGTACATTTCAGGACTTCAGCTGTACAGGTTCAGGTTATTATTATTATATGAAATATAATAGCTCTGTTTAATTTCAGTTACAGTCACTGCACAAATATAAATACACAGTTCAGGTTCATTCAAGATCAGATTTTAGTCAGAGTTCAGTGCAAATCTGAGTCGGAGTTCAGTGGAAATCTGAGTCGGAGTTCAGTGGAAATCTGAGTCAGAGTTCAGTGCAAGTAGCCATGTTTAGTAGGTGTTTGTGCAGCTGTGTTTCAAGTCAGTATGTGTGAACTGTTTAGAGTGTTGTGAGTCAGTGTTTAGTGTTGTGAGTCAGTGTTTAGCGTGTTGTGAGTCAGTGTTTAGAGAGTAGTGAGTCAGTGTTTAGAGAGTTGTTAGTCAGTGTTTAGAGTGTTGTGAGTCAGTGTTTAGAGTGTTGTGAGTCAGTGTTTAGAGTGTTGTGAGTCAGTGTTTACAGAGTTGTGAGTCAGTGTTTAGAGTGTTGTGAGTCAGTGTTTAGTGTTATGAGTCAGTGTTTACAGAGTTATGAGTCAGTGTTTACAGAGTTGTGAGTCAGTGTTTAGAGTGTTGTGAGTCAGTGTTTAGAGAGTTGTGAGTCAGTGTTTACAGAGTTATGAGTCAGTGTTTACAGAGTTGTGAGTCAGTGTTTAGTGTTATGAGTCAGTGTTTAGAGAGTTGTGAGTCAGTGTTTAGAGAGTTGTGAGTCAGTGTTTAGAGTGTTGTGAGTCAGTGTTTAGAGAGTTGTGAGTCAGTGTTTAGAGTGTTGTGAGTCAGTGTTTAGTGTTGTGAGTCAGTGTTTACAGAGTTGTAAGTCAGTGTTTAGAGTGTTGTGAGTCAGTGTTTAGATTGTTGTGGGTCAGTGTTTAGTGTTGTGAGTCAGTGTTTAGAGTGTTGTGAGTCAGTGTTTAGTGTTGTGAGTCAGTGTTTAGAGTGTTGTGAGTCAGTGTTTAGAGTGTAGTGAGTCAGTGTTTAGAGAGTTGTTAGTCAGTGTTTAGCGTGTTGTGAGTCAGTGTTTAGAGAGTAGTGAGTCAGTGTTTAGAGAGTTGTTAGTCAGTGTTTAGAGTGTTGTGAGTCAGTGTTTAGAGTGTTGTGAGTCAGTGTTTGGAGTGTTGTGAGTCAGTGTTTACAGAGTTGTGAGTCAGTGTTTAGAGTGTTGTGAGTCAGTGTTTAGTGTTATGAGTCAGTGTTTACAGAGTTGTGAGTCAGTGTTTAGAGTGTTGTGAGTCAGTGTTTAGAGAGTTGTGAGTCAGTGTTTACAGAGTTATGAGTCAGTGTTTACAGAGTTGTGAGTCAGTGTTTAGTGTTATGAGTCAGTGTTTAGAGAGTTGTGAGTCAGTGTTTAGAGAGTTGTGAGTCAGTGTTTAGAGAGTTGTGAGTCAGTGTTTAGAGTGTTGTGAGTCAGTGTTTACAGAGTTGTGAGTCAGTGTTTACAGAGTTCTGAGTCAGTGTTTAGAGTGTTGTGAGTCAGTGTTTAGTGTTGTGAGTCAGTGTTTACAGAGTTGTGAGTCAGTGTTTAGAGTGTTGTGAGTCAGTGTTTAGAGTGTTGTGAGTCAGTGTTTAGTGTTGTGAGTCAGTGTTTAGAGTGTTGTGAGTCAGTGTTTAGTGTTGTGAGTCAGTGTTTAGAGTGTTGTGAGTCAGTGTTTAGAGAGTTGTGAGTCAGTGTTTAGAGTGTTGTGAGTCACTGTTTAGTGTTGTGAGTCAGTGTTTAGAGCGTTGTGAGTCAGTGTTTAGAACGTAGTGAGTCAGTGTTTAGAGCATTGTGAGTCAGTGTTTAGAGCGTAGTGAGTCAGTGTTTAGTGTTGTGAGTCAGTGTTTAGAGTGTTGTGAGTCAGTATTTAGAGAGTTGTTAGTCCGTGTTTAGAGTGTTGTGAGTCAGTGTTTAGAGTGTTGTGAGTCAGTGTTTACAGAGTTGTGAGTCAGTGTTTAGTGTTGTGAGTCAGTGTTTAGTGTTGTGAGTCAGTGTTTACAGAGTTGTGAGTCAGTGTTTAGTGTTGTGAGTCAGTGTTTAGAGTGTTGTGAGTCAGTGTTTAGAGAGTTGTTAGTCAGTGTTTAGAGAGTTGTGAGTCAGTGTTTAGAGTGTTGTGAGTCAGTTTTTAGAGAGTTGTGAGTCAGTGTTTAGTGTTATGAGTCAGTGTTTACAGAGTTATGAGTCAGTGTTTACAGAGTTGTGAGTCAGTGTTTAGAGTGTTGTGAGTCAGTGTTTACACAGTTGTGAGTCAGTGTTTACAGAATTATGAGTCATTGTTTACAGAGTTGTGAGTCAGTGTTTAGTGTTGAGTCAGTGTTTAGAGAGTTGTGAGTCAGTGTTTAGAGAGTTGTGAGTCAGTGTTTAGAGTGTTGTGAGTCAGTGTTTACAGAGTTGTGAGTCTGTGTTTACAGAGTTCTGAGTCAGTGTTTAGAGTGTTGTGAGTCAGTGTTTAGTGTTGTGAGTCAGTGTTTACAGAGTTGTGAGTCAGTGTTCAGAGTGTTGTGAGTCAGTGTTTACAGAGTTGTGAGTCAGTGTTTAGTGTTATGAGTCAGTGTTTAGAGAGTTGTGAGTCAGTGTTTAGAGAGTTGTGAGTCAGTGTTTAGAGTGTTGTGAGTCAGTGTTTACAGAGTTGTGAGTCAGTGTTTATAGAGTTGTGAGTCAGTGTTTAGAGTGTTGTGAGTCAGTGTTTAGTGTTGTGAGTCAGAGTTTACAGAGTTGTGAGTCAGTGTTTAGAGTGTTGTGAGTCAGTGTTTAGAGTGTTGTGAGTCAGTGTTTAGTGTTGTGAGTCAGTGTTTAGAGTGTTGTGAGTCAGTGTTTAGAGTGTTGTGACTCAGTGTTTAGAGTGTTGTGAGTCAGTGTTTAGAGAGTTGTGAGTCAGTGTTTAGAACGTAGTGAGTCAGTGTTTAGAGTGTTGTGAGTCAGTGTTTAGAGTGTAGTGAGTCAGTGTTTAGAGTGTTGTGAGTCAGTGTTTAGAGTGTAGTGAGTCAGTGTTTAGTGTTGTGAGTCAGTGTTTAGAGCGTTGTGAGTCAGTGTTTAGTGTTGTGAGTCAGTGTTTAGAGAGTTGTGAGTCAGTGTTTAGTGTTGTGAGTCAGTGTTTAGAGCGTTGTGAGTCAGTGTTTAGTGTAGTGGGTCAGTGTTTAGAGAGTTGTGAGTCAGTGTTTAGAGAGTTGTGAGTCAGTGTTTAGAGAGTTGTGAGTCAGTGTTTAGTGTTATGAGTCAGTGTTTAGAGTGTAGTGAGTCAGTGTTTAGTGTTGTGAGTCAGTGTTTAGAGAGTTGCGAGTCAGTGTTTAGAGAGTTGCGAATCAGTGTTTAGTGTTGTGAGTCAGTGTTTAGAGCATAGTGAGTCAGTGTTTAGTTTTGTGAGTCAGTGTTTAGTGTTGTGAGTCAGTGTTTAGAGTGTAGTGAGTCAGTGTTTAGAGAGTTGTGAGTCAGTGTTTAGTGTGTTGTGAGTCAGTGTTTAGAGTGTAGTGAGTCAGTGTTTAGAGTGTTATGAGTCAGTGTTTAGTGTTGTGAGTCAGTGTTTAGAGCGTAGTGAGTCAGTGTTTAGAGCATTGTGAGTCAGTGTTTAGAGTGTTGTGAGTCAGTGTTTAGTGTTGTAAGTCAGTGTTTAGAATGTAGTGAGTCAGTGTTTAGTGTTGTGAGTCAGTGTTTAGAGCGTAGTGAGTCAGGGTTTAGTGTTGTGAGTCAGAGTTTAGAGTGTTATGAGTAAGTGTTTAGAGTGTTGTGAGTCAGTGTTTAGAGAGTTGTGAGTCAGAGTTTAGAGAGTTGTGAGTCAGTGTTTAGAATGTAGTGAGTCAGTGTTTAGTGTTGTGAATCAGAGTTTAGAGTGTTATGAGTCAGTGTTTAGAGTGTAGTGAGTCGGTGTTTAGAGAGTTGTGAGTCAGTGTTTAGTGTTGTGAGTCAGTGTTTAGAGCCTAGTGAGTCAGTGTTTAGAGAGTTGTGAGTCAGTGTTTAGAGTGTTGTGAGTCAGAGTTTAGAGTTGTGAGTCAGTGTTTAGAATGTAGTGAGTCAGTGTTTAGTGTTGTGAGTCAGAGTTTAGTGTTGTGAGTCAGTGTTTAGAGTGTTGTGAGTCAGTGTTTAGAGTGTTATGAGACAGTGTTTAGAGTTGTGAGTCAGTGTTTAGAGCCTAGTGAGTCAGTGTTTAGAGTGTTGTGAGTCAGTGTTTAGTGTTGTGAGTCAGTGTTTAGAGTGTTGTGAGTCAGTGTTTAGAGAGTTGTGAGTTAGTGTTTAGAGTGTTGTGAGTCACTGCTTTAGTGTTGTGAGTCAGTGTTTAGAGCGTTGTGAGTCAGTGTTTAGAACGTACTGAGTCAGTGTTTAGAGCGTTGTGAGTCAGTGTTTAGAGCGTAGTGAGTCAGTGTTTAGTTTTGTGAGTCAGTGTTTAGTGTTGTGAGTCAGTGTTTAGAGTGTAGTGAGTCAGTGTTTAGAGTGTTGTGAGTCAGTGTTTAGAGTGTAGTGAGTCAGTGTTTAGTGTTGAGTCAGTGTTTAGTGTTGTGAGTCAGTGTTTAGAGCGTTGTGAGTCAGTGTTTAGTGTTGTGAGTCAGTGTTTAGAGAGTTGTGAGTCAGTGTTTACAGAGTTATGAGTCAGTGTTTACAGAGTTGTGAGTCAGTGTTTAGTGTTATGAGTCAGTGTTTAGAGAGTTGTGAGTCAGTGTTTAGAGAGTTGTGAGTCAGTGTTTAGAGAGTTGTGAGTCAGTGTTTAGAGAGTTGTGAGTCAGTGTTTAGAGTGTTGTGAGTCAGTGTTTACAGAGTTGTGAGTCAGTGTTTACAGAGTTCTGAGTCAGTGTTTAGAGTGTTGTGAGTCAGTGTTTAGTGTTGTGAGTCAGTGTTTACAGAGTTGTGAGTCAGTGTTTAGAGTGTTGTGAGTCAGTGTTTAGTGTTGTGAGTCAGTGTTTAGAGTGTTGTGAGTCAGTGTTTAGTGTTGTGAGTCAGTGTTTAGAGTGTTGTGAGTCAGTGTTTAGAGAGTTGTGAGTCAGTGTTTAGAGTGTTGTGAGTCACTGTTTAGTGTTGTGAGTCAGTGTTTAGAGCGTTGTGAGTCAGTGTTTAGAACGTAGTGAGTCAGTGTTTAGAGCATTGTGAGTCAGTGTTTAGAGCGTAGTGAGTCAGTGTTTAGTGTTGTGAGTCAGTGTTTAGAGTGTTGTGAGTCAGTGTTTAGAGAGTTGTTAGTCCGTGTTTAGAGTGTTGTGAGTCAGTGTTTAGAGTGTTGTGAGTCAGTGTTTACAGAGTTGTGAGTCAGTGTTTAGTGTTGTGAGTCAGTGTTTAGTGTTGTGAGTCAGTGTTTACAGAGTTGTGAGTCAGTGTTTAGTGTTGTGAGTCAGTGTTTAGAGTGTTGTGAGTCAGTGTTTAGAGAGTTGTTAGTCAGTGTTTAGAGAGTTGTGAGTCAGTGTTTAGAGTGTTGTGAGTCAGTTTTTAGAGAGTTGTGAGTCAGTGTTTAGTGTTATGAGTCAGTGTTTATAGAGTTATGAGTCAGTGTTTACAGAGTTGTGAGTCAGTGTTTAGAGTGTTGTGAGTCAGTGTTTACACAGTTGTGAGTCAGTGTTTACAGAATTATGAGTCATTGTTTACAGAGTTGTGAGTCAGTGTTTAGTGTTGAGTCAGTGTTTAGAGAGTTGTGAGTCAGTGTTTAGAGAGTTGTGAGTCAGTGTTTAGAGTGTTGTGAGTCAGTGTTTACAGAGTTGTGAGTCTGTGTTTACTGAGTTCTGAGTCAGTGTTTAGAGTGTTGTGAGTCAGTGTTTAGTGTTGTGAGTCAGTGTTTACAGAGTTGTGAGTCAGTGTACAGAGTGTTGTGAGTCAGTGTTTACAGAGTTATGAGTCAGTGTTTACAGAGTTGTGAGTCAGTGTTTAGTGTTATGAGTCAGTGTTAAGAGAGTTGTGAGTCAGTGTTTAGAGAGTTGTGAGTCAGTGTTTAGAGTGTTGTGAGTCAGTGTTTACAGAGTTGTGAGTCAGTGTTTATAGAGTTGTGAGTCAGTGTTTAGAGTGTTGTGAGTCAGTGTTTAGTGTTGTGAGTCAGAGTTTACAGAGTTGTGAGTCAGTGTTTAGAGTGTTGTGAGTCAGTGTTTAGAGTGTTGTGAGTCAGTGTTTAGAGAGTTGTGAGTCAGTGTTTAGAGTGTTGTGAGTCACTGTTTAGTGTTGTGAGTCAGTGTTTAGAGAGTTGTGAGTCAGTGTTTAGAGAGTTGTGAGTCAGTGTTTAGAGAGTTGTGAGTCAGTGTTTAGTGTTGTGAGTCAGTGTTTAGAGAGTTGTGAGTCAGTGTTTAGTGTTGTGAGTCAGTGTTTAGAGCGTTGTGAGTCAGTGTTTAGTGTAGTGGGTCAGTGTTTAGAGAGTTGTGAGTCAGTGTTTAGAGAGTTGTGAGTCAGTGTTTAGAGAGTTGTGAGTCAGTGTTTAGTGTTATGAGTCAGTGTTTAGTGTTGTGAGTCAGTGTTTAGAGAGTTGCGAGTCAGTGTTTAGAGAGTTGCGAATCAGTGTTTAGTGTTGTAAGTCAGTGTTTAGAACATAGTGAGTCAGTGTTTAGTGTTGTGAGTCAGTGTTTAGTGTTGTGAGTCAGTGTTTAGAGTGTAGTGAGTCAGTGTTTAGAGAGTTGTGAGTCAGTGTTTAGTGTGTTGTGAGTCAGTGTTTAGAGTGTAGTGAGTCAGTGTTTAGAGTGTTATGAGTCAGTGTTTAGTGTTGTGAGTCAGTGTTTAGAGCGTAGTGAGTCAGTGTTTAGAGCATTGTGAGTCAGTGTTTAGAGTGTTGTGAGTCAGTGTTTAGTGTTGTAAGTCAGTGTTTAGAATGTAGTGAGTCAGTGTTTAGTGTTGTGAGTCAGTGTTTAGAGCGTAGTGAGTCAGGGTTTAGTGTTGTGAGTCAGAGTTTAGAGTGTTATGAGTAAGTGTTTAGAGTGTTGTGAGTCAGTGTTTAGAGAGTTGTGAGTCAGAGTTTAGAGAGTTGTGAGTCAGTGTTTAGAATGTAGTGAGTCAGTGTTTAGTGTTGTGAATCAGAGTTTAGAGTGTTATGAGTCAGTGTTTAGAGTGTAGTGAGTCGGTGTTTAGAGAGTTGTGAGTCAGTGTTTAGTGTTGTGAGTCAGTGTTTAGAGCGTAGTGAGTCAGTGTTTAGAGAGTTGTGAGTCAGTGTTTAGAGTGTTGTGAGTCAGAGTTTAGAGTTGTGAGTCAGTGTTTAGAATGTAGTGAGTCAGTGTTTAGTGTTGTGAGTCAGAGTTTAGAGTGTTATGAGTCAGTGTTTAGAGTGTAGTGAGTCGGTGTTTAGAGAGTTGTGAGTCAGTGTTTAGTGTGTTGTGAGTCAGTGTTTAGAGTGTTGTGAGTCAGTGTTTAGAGTGTTATGAGACAGTGTTTAGTGTTGTGAGTCAGTGTTTAGAGCCTAGTGAGTCAGTGTTTAGAGTGTTGTGAGTCAGTGTTTAGTGTTGTGAGTTAGTGTTTAGAGTGTTGTGAGTCACTGCTTTAGTGTTGTGAGTCAGTGTTTAGAGCGTTGTGAGTCAGTGTTTAGAACGTACTGAGTCAGTGTTTAGAGCGTTGTGAGTCAGTGTTTAGAGCGTAGTGAGTCAGTGTTTAGTTTTGTGAGTCAGTGTTTAGTGTTGTGAGTCAGTGTTTAGAGTGTAGTGAGTCAGTGTTTAGAGTGTGTGAGTCAGTGTTTAGAGTGTAGTGAGTCAGTGTTTAGTGTTGAGTCAGTGTTTAGTGTTGTGAGTCAGTGTTTAGAGCGTTGTGAGTCAGTGTTTAGTGTTGTGAGTCAGTGTTTAGAGTGTTGTGAGTCAGTGTTTAGTGTAGTGGGTCAGTGTTTAGAGAGTTGTGAGTCAGTTTTTAGAGAGTTGTGAGTCAGTGTTTAATGTTGTGAGTCAGAGTTTAGAGTGTCATGAGTCAGTGTTTAGAGTGTTGTGAGTCAGTGTTTAGAGAGTTGTGAGTCAGAGTTTAGAGAGTTGTGAGTCAGTGTTTAGAATGTAGTGAGTCAGTGTTTAGTGTTGTGAGTCAGAGTTTAGAGTGTTATGAGTCAGTGTTTAGAGTGTAGTGAGTCGGTGTTTAGAGAGTTGTGAGTCGGTGTTTAGTGTTATGAGTCAGTGTTTAGAGCGTAGTGAGTCAGTGTTTAGAGAGTTGTGAGTCAGTGTTTAGAGTGTAGTGAGTCAGTGTATAGAGCGTTGTGAGTCAGTGTTTAGAACGTAGTGAGTCAGTGTTTAGAGCGTTGTGAGTCAGTGTTTAGAGCGTAGTGAGTCAGTGTTTAGTGTTGTGAGTCAGTGTTTAGTGTTGTGAGTCAGTGTTTAGAGTGTAGTGAGTCAGTGTTTAGAGTGTTGTGAGTCAGTGTTTAGTGTTGTGAGTCAGTGTTTAGAGTGTAGTGAGTCAGTGTTTAGAGTGTAGTGAGTCAGTGTTTAGTGATGCGTCAGTGTTTAGTGTTTTGAGTCAGTGTTTAGAGCGTTGTGAGTCAGTGTTTAGTGTTGTGAGTCAGTGTTAAGAGAGTTGTGAGTTAGTGTTTAGTGAAGTAAGTCATTGTTTAGAGCGTTGTGAGTCAGTGTTTAGTGTTGTGAGTCAGTGTTTAGTGTTGTGAGTCAGTGTTTAGAGCATAGTGAGTCAGTGTTTAGTTTTGTGAGTCAGTGTTTAGTGTTGTGAGTCAGTGTTTAGAGTGTAGTGAGTCAGTGTTTAGAGAGTTGTGAGTCAGTGTTTAGTGTGTTGTGAGTCAGTGTTTAGAGTGTAGTGAGTCAGTGTTTAGAGTGTTATGAGTCAGTGTTTAGTGTTGTGAGTCAGTGTTTAGAGCGTAGTGAGTCAGTGTTTAGAGCATTGTGAGTCAGTGTTTAGAGTGTTGTGAGTCAGTGTTTAGTGTTGTAAGTCAGTGTTTAGAATGTAGTGAGTCAGTGTTTAGTGTTGTGAGTCAGTGTTTAGAGCGTAGTGAGTCAGGGTTTAGTGTTGTGAGTCAGAGTTTAGAGTGTTATGAGTAAGTGTTTAGAGTGTTGTGAGTCAGTGTTTAGAGAGTTGTGAGTCAGAGTTTAGAGAGTTGTGAGTCAGTGTTTAGAATGTAGTGAGTCAGTGTTTAGTGTTGTGAATCAGAGTTTAGAGTGTTATGAGTCAGTGTTTAGAGTGTAGTGAGTCGGTGTTTAGAGAGTTGTGAGTCAGTGTTTAGTGTTGTGAGTCAGTGTTTAGAGCGTAGTGAGTCAGTGTTTAGAGAGTTGTGAGTCAGTGTTTAGAGTGTTGTGAGTCAGAGTTTAGAGTTGTGAGTCAGTGTTTAGAATGTAGTGAGTCAGTGTTTAGTGTTGTGAGTCAGAGTTTAGTGTTGTGAGTCAGTGTTTAGAGTGTTGTGAGTCAGTGTTTAGAGTGTTATGAGACAGTGTTTAGAGTTGTGAGTCAGTGTTTAGAGCCTAGTGAGTCAGTGTTTAGAGTGTTGTGAGTCAGTGTTTAGTGTTGTGAGTCAGTGTTTAGAGTGTTGTGAGTCAGTGTTTAGAGAGTTGTGAGTTAGTGTTTAGAGTGTTGTGAGTCACTGCTTTAGTGTTGTGAGTCAGTGTTTAGAGCGTTGTGAGTCAGTGTTTAGAACGTACTGAGTCAGTGTTTAGAGCGTTGTGAGTCAGTGTTTAGAGCGTAGTGAGTCAGTGTTTAGTTTTGTGAGTCAGTGTTTAGTGTTGTGAGTCAGTGTTTAGAGTGTAGTGAGTCAGTGTTTAGAGTGTTGTGAGTCAGTGTTTAGAGTGTAGTGAGTCAGTGTTTAGTGTTGAGTCAGTGTTTAGTGTTGTGAGTCAGTGTTTAGAGCGTTGTGAGTCAGTGTTTAGTGTTGTGAGTCAGTGTTTAGAGAGTTGTGAGTCAGTGTTTACAGAGTTATGAGTCAGTGTTTACAGAGTTGTGAGTCAGTGTTTAGTGTTATGAGTCAGTGTTTAGAGAGTTGTGAGTCAGTGTTTAGAGAGTTGTGAGTCAGTGTTTAGAGAGTTGTGAGTCAGTGTTTAGAGAGTTGTGAGTCAGTGTTTAGAGTGTTGTGAGTCAGTGTTTACAGAGTTGTGAGTCAGTGTTTACAGAGTTCTGAGTCAGTGTTTAGAGTGTTGTGAGTCAGTGTTTAGTGTTGTGAGTCAGTGTTTACAGAGTTGTGAGTCAGTGTTTAGAGTGTTGTGAGTCAGTGTTTAGTGTTGTGAGTCAGTGTTTAGAGTGTTGTGAGTCAGTGTTTAGTGTTGTGAGTCAGTGTTTAGAGTGTTGTGAGTCAGTGTTTAGAGAGTTGTGAGTCAGTGTTTAGAGTGTTGTGAGTCACTGTTTAGTGTTGTGAGTCAGTGTTTAGAGCGTTGTGAGTCAGTGTTTAGAACGTAGTGAGTCAGTGTTTAGAGCATTGTGAGTCAGTGTTTAGAGCGTAGTGAGTCAGTGTTTAGTGTTGTGAGTCAGTGTTTAGAGTGTTGTGAGTCAGTGTTTAGAGAGTTGTTAGTCCGTGTTTAGAGTGTTGTGAGTCAGTGTTTAGAGTGTTGTGAGTCAGTGTTTACAGAGTTGTGAGTCAGTGTTTAGTGTTGTGAGTCAGTGTTTAGTGTTGTGAGTCAGTGTTTACAGAGTTGTGAGTCAGTGTTTAGTGTTGTGAGTCAGTGTTTAGAGTGTTGTGAGTCAGTGTTTAGAGAGTTGTTAGTCAGTGTTTAGAGAGTTGTGAGTCAGTGTTTAGAGTGTTGTGAGTCAGTTTTTAGAGAGTTGTGAGTCAGTGTTTAGTGTTATGAGTCAGTGTTTATAGAGTTATGAGTCAGTGTTTACAGAGTTGTGAGTCAGTGTTTAGAGTGTTGTGAGTCAGTGTTTACACAGTTGTGAGTCAGTGTTTACAGAATTATGAGTCATTGTTTACAGAGTTGTGAGTCAGTGTTTAGTGTTGAGTCAGTGTTTAGAGAGTTGTGAGTCAGTGTTTAGAGAGTTGTGAGTCAGTGTTTAGAGTGTTGTGAGTCAGTGTTTACAGAGTTGTGAGTCTGTGTTTACTGAGTTCTGAGTCAGTGTTTAGAGTGTTGTGAGTCAGTGTTTAGTGTTGTGAGTCAGTGTTTACAGAGTTGTGAGTCAGTGTACAGAGTGTTGTGAGTCAGTGTTTACAGAGTTATGAGTCAGTGTTTACAGAGTTGTGAGTCAGTGTTTAGTGTTATGAGTCAGTGTTAAGAGAGTTGTGAGTCAGTGTTTAGAGAGTTGTGAGTCAGTGTTTAGAGTGTTGTGAGTCAGTGTTTACAGAGTTGTGAGTCAGTGTTTATAGAGTTGTGAGTCAGTGTTTAGAGTGTTGTGAGTCAGTGTTTAGTGTTGTGAGTCAGAGTTTACAGAGTTGTGAGTCAGTGTTTAGAGTGTTGTGAGTCAGTGTTTAGAGTGTTGTGAGTCAGTGTTTAGAGAGTTGTGAGTCAGTGTTTAGAGTGTTGTGAGTCACTGTTTAGTGTTGTGAGTCAGTGTTTAGAGAGTTGTGAGTCAGTGTTTAGAGAGTTGTGAGTCAGTGTTTAGTGTTGTGAGTCAGTGTTTAGAGAGTTGTGAGTCAGTGTTTAGTGTTGTGAGTCAGTGTTTAGAGCGTTGTGAGTCAGTGTTTAGTGTAGTGGGTCAGTGTTTAGAGAGTTGTGAGTCAGTGTTTAGAGAGTTGTGAGTCAGTGTTTAGAGAGTTGTGAGTCAGTGTTTAGTGTTATGAGTCAGTGTTTAGTGTTGTGAGTCAGTGTTTAGAGAGTTGCGAGTCAGTGTTTAGAGAGTTGCGAATCAGTGTTTAGTGTTGTGAGTCAGTGTTTAGAGCATAGTGAGTCAGTGTTTAGTGTTGTGAGTCAGTGTTTAGTGTTGTGAGTCAGTGTTTAGAGTGTAGTGAGTCAGTGTTTAGAGAGTTGTGAGTCAGTGTTTAGTGTGTTGTGAGTCAGTGTTTAGAGTGTAGTGAGTCAGTGTTTAGAGTGTTATGAGTCAGTGTTTAGTGTTGTGAGTCAGTGTTTAGAGCGTAGTGAGTCAGTGTTTAGAGCATTGTGAGTCAGTGTTTAGAGTGTTGTGAGTCAGTGTTTAGTGTTGTAAGTCAGTGTTTAGAATGTAGTGAGTCAGTGTTTAGTGTTGTGAGTCAGTGTTTAGAGCGTAGTGAGTCAGGGTTTAGTGTTGTGAGTCAGAGTTTAGAGTGTTATGAGTAAGTGTTTAGAGTGTTGTGAGTCAGTGTTTAGAGAGTTGTGAGTCAGAGTTTAGAGAGTTGTGAGTCAGTGTTTAGAATGTAGTGAGTCAGTGTTTAGTGTTGTGAATCAGAGTTTAGAGTGTTATGAGTCAGTGTTTAGAGTGTAGTGAGTCGGTGTTTAGAGAGTTGTGAGTCAGTGTTTAGTGTTGTGAGTCAGTGTTTAGAGCGTAGTGAGTCAGTGTTTAGAGAGTTGTGAGTCAGTGTTTAGAGTGTTGTGAGTCAGAGTTTAGAGTTGTGAGTCAGTGTTTAGAATGTAGTGAGTCAGTGTTTAGTGTTGTGAGTCAGAGTTTAGAGTGTTATGAGTCAGTGTTTAGAGTGTAGTGAGTCGGTGTTTAGAGAGTTGTGAGTCAGTGTTTAGTGTGTTGTGAGTCAGTGTTTAGAGTGTTGTGAGTCAGTGTTTAGAGTGTTATGAGACAGTGTTTAGTGTTGTGAGTCAGTGTTTAGAGCCTAGTGAGTCAGTGTTTAGAGTGTTGTGAGTCAGTGTTTAGTGTTGTGAGTTAGTGTTTAGAGTGTTGTGAGTCACTGCTTTAGTGTTGTGAGTCAGTGTTTAGAGCGTTGTGAGTCAGTGTTTAGAACGTACTGAGTCAGTGTTTAGAGCGTTGTGAGTCAGTGTTTAGAGCGTAGTGAGTCAGTGTTTAGTTTTGTGAGTCAGTGTTTAGTGTTGTGAGTCAGTGTTTAGAGTGTAGTGAGTCAGTGTTTAGAGTGTTGTGAGTCAGTGTTTAGAGTGTAGTGAGTCAGTGTTTAGTGTTGAGTCAGTGTTTAGTGTTGTGAGTCAGTGTTTAGAGCGTTGTGAGTCAGTGTTTAGTGTTGTGAGTCAGTGTTTAGAGTGTTGTGAGTCAGTGTTTAGTGTAGTGGGTCAGTGTTTAGAGAGTTGTGAGTCAGTTTTTAGAGAGTTGTGAGTCAGTGTTTAATGTTGTGAGTCAGAGTTTAGAGTGTCATGAGTCAGTGTTTAGAGTGTTGTGAGTCAGTGTTTAGAGAGTTGTGAGTCAGAGTTTAGAGAGTTGTGAGTCAGTGTTTAGAATGTAGTGAGTCAGTGTTTAGTGTTGTGAGTCAGAGTTTAGAGTGTTATGAGTCAGTGTTTAGAGTGTAGTGAGTCGGTGTTTAGAGAGTTGTGAGTCGGTGTTTAGTGTTATGAGTCAGTGTTTAGAGCGTAGTGAGTCAGTGTTTAGAGAGTTGTGAGTCAGTGTTTAGAGTGTAGTGAGTCAGTGTATAGAGCGTTGTGAGTCAGTGTTTAGAACGTAGTGAGTCAGTGTTTAGAGCGTTGTGAGTCAGTGTTTAGAGCGTAGTGAGTCAGTGTTTAGTGTTGTGAGTCAGTGTTTAGTGTTGTGAGTCAGTGTTTAGAGTGTAGTGAGTCAGTGTTTAGAGTGTTGTGAGTCAGTGTTTAGTGTTGTGAGTCAGTGTTTAGAGTGTAGTGAGTCAGTGTTTAGAGTGTAGTGAGTCAGTGTTTAGTGATGCGTCAGTGTTTAGTGTTTTGAGTCAGTGTTTAGAGCGTTGTGAGTCAGTGTTTAGTGTTGTGAGTCAGTGTTAAGAGAGTTGTGAGTTAGTGTTTAGTGAAGTAAGTCATTGTTTAGAGCGTTGTGAGTCAGTGTTTAGTGTAGTGAGTCAGTGTTTAGAGAGTTATGAGTCAGTGTTTAGAGAGTTGTGAGTCAGTGTTTAGTGTCATGAGTCAGTGTTTAGTGTTGTGAGTCAGTGTTTAGAGTGTTGTGAGTCAGTGTTTAGTGTAGTGAGTCAGTGTTTAGTGTTGTGAGTCAGTGTTTAGAGTGTCGTGAGTCAGTGTTTAGAGAGTTGTTAGTCAGTGTTTAGTGTTGAGTCAGTGTTTAGTGTTGTGAGTCAGTGTTTAGAGTGTAGTGAGTCAGTGTTTAGAGAGTTGTGAGTCAGTGTTTAGTGTTGTGAGTCAGTGTTTAGAGAGTTGTTAGTCAGTGTTTAGAGTGTAGTGAGTCAGTGTTTGGAGAGTTGTGAGTCAGTGTTTAGTGTTATGAGTCAGTGTTTAGTGTTGTGAGTCAGTGTTTAGAGTGTTGTGAGTCAGTGTTTAGTGTAGTGAGTCAGTGTTTAGTGTTGTGAGTCAGTGTTTAGAGTGTCGTGAGTCAGTGTTTAGAGAGTTGTTAGTCAGTGTTTAGTGTTGAGTCAGTGTTTAGTGTTGTGAGTCAGTGTTTAGAGTGTAGTGAGTCAGTGTTTAGAGAGTTGTGAGTCAGTGTTTAGTGTTGTGAGTCAGTGTTTAGAGAGTTGTTAGTCAGTGTTTAGAGTGTAGTGAGTCAGTGTTTGGAGAGTTGTGAGTCAGTGTTTAGTGTAGTGAGTCAGTGTTTAGAGTGTTTAGTCAGTGTTTAGAGTGTTATGAGTCAGTGTTTAGTGTTGTGAGTCAGTGTTTAGAGAGTTGTTAGTCAGTGTTTAGAGTGTAGTGAGTCAGTGTTTTGAGAGTTGTGAGTCAGTGTTTAGTGTAGTGAATCAATGTTTAGAGAGTTGTTAGTCAGTGTTTAGTGTTGAGTCAGTGTTTAGTGTTGTGAGTCAGTGTTTAGAGTGTAGTGAGTCAGTGTTGAGAGAGTTGTGAGTCAGTGTTTAGTGTAGTGAGTCAGTGTTTAGAGAGTGTTTAGTCAGTGTTTAGTGTAGTGAGTCAGTGTTTAGAGAGTGTTTAGTCAGTGTTTAGAGTGTTAAAAGTCAGTGTTTAGAGTGTAGTGAGTCAGTGTTTAGAGAGTTGTTAGTCAGTGTTTAGAGTGTTATGAGTCAGTGTTTAGAGTGTAGTGAGTCAGTGTTTAGAGAGTTGTTAGTCAGTGTTTAGAGTGTAGTGAGTCAGTGTTTAGAGAGTTGTGAGTCAGTGTTTAGTGTTGTGAGTCAGTGTTTAGAGAGTTGTTAGTCAGTGTTTAGAGTGTAGTGAGTCAGTGTTTAGAGACTTGTGAGTCAGTGTTTAGTGTAGTGAGTCAGTGTTTAGAGAGTTGTTAGTCAGTGTTTAGAGTGTTATGAGTCAGTGTTTAGAGTGTAGTGAGTCAGTGTTTAGAGAGTTGTTAGTCAGTGTTTAGAGTGTAGTGAGTCAGTGTTTAGAGAGTTGTGAGTCAGTGTTTAGTGTTGTGAGTCAGTGTTTAGAGAGTTGTTAGTCAGTGTTTAGAGTGTAGTGAGTCAGTGTTTACAGACTTGGGAGTCAGTGTTTAGTGTAGTGAGTCAATGTTTAGAGAGTTGTTAGTCAGTGTTTAGAGTGTTATGAGTCGGTGTTTAGAGTGTAGTGAGTCAGTGTTTAGAGAGTTGTTAGTCAGTGTTTAGAGTGTTGTGAGTCAGTGTTTAGAGTGTAGTGAGTCAGTGTTTAGTGTTGTGAGTCAGTGTTTAGTGTTGTGAGTCAGTGTTTAGAGTGTAGTGAGTCAGTGTTTAGAGAGTTGTGAGTCAGTGTTTAGTGTAGTGAGTCAGTGTTTAGAGTGTAGTGAGTCAGTGTTTAGAGTGTTGTGAGTCAGTGTTTAGAGTGTAGTGAGTCAGTGTTTAGAGAGTTGTGAGTCAGTGTTTAGTGTTGTGAGTCAGTGTTTAGAGAGTTGTGAGTCAGTGTTTAGTGTTGTGAGTCAGTGTTTAGTGTTGTGAGTCAGTGTTTAGTGTTGTGAGTCAGTGTTTAGAGTGTTGTTAGTCAGTGTTTAGTGTTGTGAGTCAGTGTTTAGTGTTGTTAGTCAGTGTTTAGTGTTGTGAGTCAGTGTTTAGAGTGTTGTGAGTCAGTGTTTATTGTTGAGTCAGTGTTTAGTGTTTTTAGTCAGTGTTTAGAGAGTTGTTAGTCAGTGTTTAGTGTTGAGTCAGTGTTTAGTGTTGTGAGTCAGTGTTTAGAGTGTAGTGAGTCTGTGTTTAGAGAGTTGTGAGTCAGTGTTTA
Organism: Megaleporinus macrocephalus; assembly: GCA_021613375.1. Lineage (NCBI taxonomy): Eukaryota > Metazoa > Chordata > Actinopteri > Characiformes > Anostomidae > Megaleporinus > Megaleporinus macrocephalus. The sequence goes on along the minus strand of CM038721.1, from coordinate 43,078,499 downwards.
GTGTTGTGAGTCAGTGTTTAGAGAGTTGTTAGTCAGTGTTTAGAGTGTAGTGAGTCAGTGTTTAGAGACTTGTGAGTCAGTGTTTAGTGTAGTGAGTCAATGTTTAGAGAGTTGTTAGTCAGTGTTTAGAGTGTTATGAGTCAGTGTTTAGAGAGTTGTGAGTCAGTGTTTAGTGTCATGAATCAGTGTTTAGTGTTGTGAGTCAGTGTTTAGAGTGTTGTGAGTCAGTGTTTAGTGTAGTGAGTCAGTGTTTAGTGTTGTGAGTCAGTGTTTAGAGTGTCGTGAGTCAGTGTTTAGAGAGTTGTTAGTCAGTGTTTAGTGTTGAGTCAGTGTTTAGTGTTGTGAGTCAGTGTTTAGAGTGTAGTGAGTCAGTGTTTAGAGAGTTGTGAGTCAGTGTTTAGTGTTGTGAGTCAGTGTTTAGAGAGTTGTTAGTCAGTGTTTAGAGTGTAGTGAGTCAGTGTTTGGAGAGTTGTGAGTCAGTGTTTAGTGTTATGAGTCAGTGTTTAGTGTTGTGAGTCAGTGTTTAGAGTGTTGTGAGTCAGTGTTTAGTGTAGTGAGTCAGTGTTTAGTGTTGTGAGTCAGTGTTTAGAGTGTCGTGAGTCAGTGTTTAGAGAGTTGTTAGTCAGTGTTTAGTGTTGAGTCAGTGTTTAGTGTTGTGAGTCAGTGTTTAGAGTGTAGTGAGTCAGTGTTTAGAGAGTTGTGAGTCAGTGTTTAGTGTTGTGAGTCAGTGTTTAGAGAGTTGTTAGTCAGTGTTTAGAGTGTAGTGAGTCAGTGTTTGGAGAGTTGTGAGTCAGTGTTTAGTGTAGTGAGTCAGTGTTTAGAGTGTTTAGTCAGTGTTTAGAGTGTTATGAGTCAGTGTTTAGTGTTGTGAGTCAGTGTTTAGAGAGTTGTTAGTCAGTGTTTAGAGTGTAGTGAGTCAGTGTTTTGAGAGTTGTGAGTCAGTGTTTAGTGTAGTGAATCAATGTTTAGAGAGTTGTTAGTCAGTGTTTAGTGTTGAGTCAGTGTTTAGTGTTGTGAGTCAGTGTTTAGAGTGTAGTGAGTCAGTGTTGAGAGAGTTGTGAGTCAGTGTTTAGTGTAGTGAGTCAGTGTTTAGAGAGTGTTTAGTCAGTGTTTAGTGTAGTGAGTCAGTGTTTAGAGAGTGTTTAGTCAGTGTTTAGAGCGTTAAAAGTCAGTGTTTAGAGTGTAGTGAGTCAGTGTTTAGAGAGTTGTTAGTCAGTGTTTAGAGTGTTATGAGTCAGTGTTTAGAGTGTAGTGAGTCAGTGTTTAGAGAGTTGTTAGTCAGTGTTTAGAGTGTAGTGAGTCAGTGTTTAGAGAGTTGTGAGTCAGTGTTTAGTGTTGTGAGTCAGTGTTTAGAGAGTTGTTAGTCAGTGTTTAGAGTGTAGTGAGTCAGTGTTTAGAGACTTGTGAGTCAGTGTTTAGTGTAGTGAGTCAGTGTTTAGAGAGTTGTTAGTCAGTGTTTAGAGTGTTATGAGTCAGTGTTTAGAGTGTAGTGAGTCAGTGTTTAGAGTGTAGTGAGTCAGTGTTTAGAGAGTTGTGAGTCAATGTTTAGTGTTGTGAGTCAGTGTTTAGAGAGTTGTTAGTCAGTGTTTAGAGTGTAGTGAGTCAGTGTTTACAGACTTGGGAGTCAGTGTTTAGTGTAGTGAGTCAATGTTTAGAGAGTTGTTAGTCAGTGTTTAGAGTGTTATGAGTCGGTGTTTAGAGTGTAGTGAGTCAGTGTTTAGAGAGTTGTTAGTCAGTGTTTAGAGTGTTGTGAGTCAGTGTTTAGAGTGTAGTGAGTCAGTGTTTAGTGTTGTGAGTCAGTGTTTAGTGTTGTGAGTCAGTGTTTAGAGTGTAGTGAGTCAGTGTTTAGAGAGTTGTGAGTCAGTGTTTAGTGTAGTGAGTCAGTGTTTAGAGTGTAGTGAGTCAGTGTTTAGAGTGTTGTGAGTCAGTGTTTAGAGTGTAGTGAGTCAGTGTTTAGAGAGTTGTGAGTCAGTGTTTAGTGTTGTGAGTCAGTGTTTAGAGAGTTGTGAGTCAGTGTTTAGTGTTGTGAGTCAGTGTTTAGTGTTGTGAGTCAGTGTTTAGTGTTGTGAGTCAGTGTTTAGAGTGTTGTTAGTCAGTGTTTAGTGTTGTGAGTCAGTGTTTAGTGTTGTTAGTCAGTGTTTAGTGTTGTGAGTCAGTGTTTAGAGTGTTGTGAGTCAGTGTTTATTGTTGAGTCAGTGTTTAGTGTTTTTAGTCAGTGTTTAGAGAGTTGTTAGTCAGTGTTTAGTGTTGAGTCAGTGTTTAGTGTTGTGAGTCAGTGTTTAGAGTGTAGTGAGTCAGTGTTTAGAGAGTTGTGAGTCAGTGTTTAGTGTTGTGAGTCAGTGTTTAGAGAGTTGTTAGTCAGTGTTTAGAGTGTAGTGAGTCAGTGTTTAGAGACTTGTGAGTCAGTGTTTAGTGTAGTGAGTCAATGTTTAGAGAGTTGTTAGTCAGTGTTTAGAGTGTTATGAGTCAGTGTTTAGAGTGTAGTGAGTCAGTGTTTAGAGAGTTGTGAGTCAGTGTTTAGTGTTGTGAGTCAGTGTTTAGAGTGTAGTGAGTCAGTGTTTAGAGTGTTGTGAGTCAGTGTTTAGAGTGTAGTGAGTCAGTGTTTAGAGAGTTGTGAGTCAGTGTTTAGTGTTGTGAGTCAGTGTTTAGTGTTGTGAGTCAGTGTTTAGTGTTGTGAGTCAGTGTTTAGTGTTGTGAGTCAGTGTTTAGAGTGTTGTTAGTCAGTGTTTAGTGTTGTGAGTCAGTGTTTAGTGTTGTTAGTCAGTGTTTAGTGTTGTGAGTCAGTGTTTAGAGTGTTGTGAGTCAGTGTTTATTGTTGAGTCAGTGTTTAGTGTTTTTAGTCAGTGTTTAGAGAGTTGTTAGTCAGTGTTTAGTGTTGAGTCAGTGTTTAGTGTTGTGAGTCAGTGTTTAGAGTGTAGTGAGTCAGTGTTTAGAGAGTTGTGAGTCAGTGTTTAGTGTTGTGAGTCAGTGTTTAGAGTGTTGTGAGTCAGTGTTTAGTGTTGTGAGTCAGTGTTTAGAGAGTTGTGAGTCAGTGTTTAGTGTAGTGAGTCAGTGTTTAGAGAGTTCTGAGTCAGTGTTTAGTGTTGTGAGTCAGTGTTTAGAGAGTTGTGAGTCAGTGTTTAGAGTGTTGTGAGTCAGTGTTTAGAGTGTTGTGAGTCAGTGTTTAGAGTGTAGTGAGTCAGTGTTTAGAGAGTTGTTAGTCAGTGTTTAGAGTGTAGTGAGTCAGTGTTTAGAGAGTTGTTAGTCAGTGTTTAGAGAGTTGTTAGTTAGTGTTTAGAGTGTTGTGAGTCAGTTTTAAGTGTAGTGAGTCTGTGTTTAGAGAGTTGTGAGTCAGTGTTTAGAGTGTAGTAAGTCAGTGTTTAGTGTTGTGAGTCAGTGTTTAGTGTTTTTAGTCAGTGTTTAGAGAGTTGTTAGTCAGTGTTTAGTGTTGAGTCAGTGTTTAGTGTTGTGAGTCAGTGTTTAGAGTGTAGTGAGTCAGTGTTTAGAGAGTTGTGAGTCAGTGTTTAGTGTTGTGAGTCAGTGTTTAGAGAGTTGTGAGTCAGTGTTTAGTGTTGTGAGTCAGTGTTTAGTGTTGTGAGTCAGTGTTTAGAGTGTTGTTAGTCAGTGTTTAGTGTTGTTAGTCAGTGTTTAGTGTTGTGAGTCAGTGTTTAGAGTGTTGTGAGTCAGTGTTTATTGTTGAGTCAGTGTTTAGTGTTTTTAGTCAGTGTTTAGAGAGTTGTTAGTCAGTGTTTAGTGTTGAGTCAGTGTTTAGTGTTGTGAGTCAGTGTTTAGAGTGTAGTGAGTCAGTGTTTAGAGAGTTGTGAGTCAGTGTTTAGTGTAGTGAGTCAGTGTTTAGAGAGTTGTTAGTCAGTGTTTAGAGTGTAGTGAGTCAGTGTTTAGAGACTTGTGAGTCAGTGTTTAGTGTAGTGAGTCAATGTTTAGAGAGTTGTTAGTCAGTGTTTAGAGTGTTATGAGTCAGTGTTTAGAGTGTAGTGAGTCAGTGTTTAGAGAGTTGTTAGTCAGTGTTTAGAGTGTTGTGAGTCAGTGTTTAGAGTGTAGTGAGTCAGTGTTTAGTGTTGTGAGTCAGTGTTTAGTGTTGTGAGTCAGTGTTTAGAGTGTAGTGAGTCAGTGTTTAGAGAGTTGTGAGTCAGTGTTTAGTGTTGTGAGTCAGTGTTTAGAGTGTAGTGAGTCAGTGTTTAGAGTGTTGTGAGTCAGTGTTTAGAGTGTAGTGAGTCAGTGTTTAGAGAGTTGTGAGTCAGTGTTTAGTGTTGTGAGTCAGTGTTTAGAGAGTTGTGAGTCAGTGTTTAGTGTTGTGAGTCAGTGTTTAGTGTTGTGAGTCAGTGTTTAGTGTTGTGAGTCAGTGTTTAGAGTGTTGTTAGTCAGTGTTTAGTGTTGTGAGTCAGTGTTTAGTGTTGTTAGTCAGTGTTTAGTGTTGTGAGTCAGTGTTTAGAGTGTTGTGAGTCAGTGTTTATTGTTGAGTCAGTGTTTAGTGTTTTTAGTCAGTGTTTAGAGAGTTGTTAGTCAGTGTTTAGTGTTGAGTCAGTGTTTAGTGTTGTGAGTCAGTGTTTAGAGTGTAGTGAGTCAGTGTTTAGAGAGTTGTGAGTCAGTGTTTAGTGTTGTGAGTCAGTGTTTAGCGTGTTGTGAGTCAGTGTTTAGTGTTGTGAGTCAGTGTTTAGAGAGTTGTGAGTCAGTGTTTAGTGTAGTGAGTCAGTGTTTAGAGAGTTCTGAGTCAGTGTTTAGTGTTGTGAGTCAGTGTTTAGAGAGTTGTGAGTCAGTGTTTAGAGTGTTGTGAGTCAGTGTTTAGAGTGTTGTGAGTCAGTATTTAGAGTGTAGTGAGTCAGTGTTTAGAGTGTAGTGAGTCAGTGTTTAGAGAGTTGTTAGTCAATGTTTAAAGTGTAATGAGTCAGTGTTTAGAGAGTTGTTAGTCAGTGTTTAGAGTGTAGTGAGTCAGTGTTTAGAGAGTTGTTAGTCAGTGTTTAGAAAGTTGTTAGTTAGTGTTTAGAGTGTTGTGAGTCAGTTTTTAGTGTAGTGAGTCTGTGTTTAGAGAGTTGTGAGTCAGTGTTTAGAGTGTAGTAAGTCAGTGTTTAGTGTTGTGAGTCAGTGTTTAGTGTTGTGAGTCAGTGTTTAGAGTGTAGTGAGTCAGTGTTTAGTGTTGTGAGTCAGTGTTTAGTGTAGTGAGTCAGTGTTTAGAGTGTAGTGAGTCAGTGTTTAGTGTAGTGAGTCAGTGTTTAGTGTAGTGAGTCAGTGTTTAGTGTTGTGAGTCAGTGTTTAGTGTTGTGAGTCAGTGTTTAGTGTTGTGAGTCAGTGTTTAGTGTAGTGAGTCAGTGTTTAGTGTTGTGAGTCAGTCTTTAGTGTTGTGAGTCAGTGTTTAGTGTAGTGAGTCAGTGTTTAGTGTTGTGAGTCAGTGTTTAGTGTTGTGAGTCAGTGTTTAGTGTAATGAGTCAGTGTTTAGTGTTGTGAGTCAGTGTTTAGTGTTGTGAGTCAGTGTTTAGTGTAGTGAGTCAGTGTTTAGTGTTGTGAGTCAGTGTTTAGTGTAGTGAGTCAGTGTTTAGTGTAGTGAGTCAGTGTTTAGTGTAGTGAGTCAGTGTTTAGTGTAGTGAGTCAGTGTTTAGTGTAGTGAGTCAGTGTTTAGTGTTGTGAGTCAGTGTTTAGTGTAGTGAGTCAGTGTTTAGTGTTGTGAGTCAGTGTTTAGTGTTGTGAGTCAGTGTTTAGTGTAGTGAGTCAGTGTTTAGTGTTGTGAGTCAGTGTTTAGTGTTGTGAGTCAGTGTTTAGTGTTGTGAGTCAGTGTTAGAGCAGGTAGAGTCGGGACGTGTGCAGGTGAGCGCTGAGGCAGTGAGCCTCGTGCTGAAGTGCTCCTTATCTGATGGGCTCGTTGTCTATCAGAAGGTCTGGTTTTTCTCTGACTCGAGGAGATCCAGGAAACAGTTCCAGCAGAAGCACCGGGAGATCTCGGAGCGTCTGGATTTGGAAATGCGTGTACGCGTCGGTGTGAATTATTATTTGCACTCTGGGTGAATTTGGCTCGCTGGTATTCGGGTAATGCCAGTTAAAGTGCTGCGAGGACGTTGGTGCCAAGAACAACAAGAGAATTGTTCCGGGGAGCAGCTCCTAATCCGGAGCTGTAGCGTGCGAGATCTCTATCTCCCAGCACGAGAACGGAGCGAGCTCCAACACAAGGTGCACATTTCCTCTAATGACATCTCGGAGCTTCAGAGGAATTCTGTTTTTCCACAGTCACCAGAAACGCTGCTGCCATTACAGAGAACCTGATAAAAAACAAACACTCGTAAACGCTCCGCTACTAAAAACAGGTCTTGGTGCTGCTCTACTGAAGATGGGTCTGTGGGTCGCGGTGCTGCTCTACTGAAGATGGGTCTGTGGGTCGCGGTGCTGCTCTACTGAAGATGGGTCTGTGGGTCGCGGTGCTGCTCTACTGAAGATGGGTCTGTGGGTCGTGGTGCTGCTCTACTGAAGACGGGTCTGTGGGTCGCGGTGCTGCTCTACTGAAGATGGGTCTGTGGGTCTCGGTGCTGCTCTACTGAAGATGGGTCTGTGGGTCGCGGTGCTGCTCTACTGAAGATGGGTCTGTGGGTCGCGGTGCTGCTCTACTGAAGATGGGTCTGTGGGTCGCGGTGCTGTTCTACTGAAGATTGGTCTGTGGGTCGTGGTGCTGTTCTACTGAAGATTGGTCTGTGGGTCGCGGTGCTGCTCTACTGAAGATGGGTCTGTGGGTCTCGGTGCTGCTCTACTGAAGATGGGTCTGTGGGTCGCGGTGCTGCTCTATTGAAGATTGGTCTGTGGGTCGCGGTGCTGCTCTACTGAAGATGGGTCTGTGGGTCGCGGTGCTCTGCTACTGAAGATGGGTCTGTGGGTCGCGGTGCTGCTCTACTGAAGATGGGTCTGTGGGTCGCGGTGCTGCTCTACTGAAGATGGGTCTGTGGGTCGCGGTGCTGCTCTACTGAAGATGGGTCTGTGGGTCGCGGTGCTGCTCTACTGAAGATGGGTCTGTGGGTCGCGGTGCTGCTCTACTGAAGATGGGTCTGTGGGTCGTGGTGCTGCTCTACTGAAGATGGGTCTGTGGGTCGTGGTGCTACGCTACTGAAGATGGGTCTGTGGGTCGCGGTGCTCTGCTACTGAAGATTGGTCTGTGGGTCGCGGTGCTGCTCTACTGAAGATGGGTCTGTGGGTCGCGGTGCTCTGCTACTGAAGATGGGTCTGTGGGTCGCGGTGCTGCTCTACTGAAGATGGGTCTGTGGGTCTCGGTGCTGCTCTACTGAAGATGGGTCTGTGGGTCGTGGTGCTGCTCTACTGAAGATGGGTCTGTGGGTCGCGGTGCTGCTCTACTGAAGATGGGTCTGTGGGTCGCGGTGCTGCTCTACTGAAGATGGGTCTGTGGGTCGCGGTGCTCTGCTACTGAAGATGGGTCTGTGGGTCGCGGTGCTGTTCTACTGAAGATTGGTCTGTGGGTCGCGGTGCTGCTCTACTGAAGATGGGTCTGTGGGTCGCGGTGCTGCTCTACTGAAGATGGGTCTGTGGGTCGCGGTGCTGCTCTACTGAAGATGGGTCTGTGGGTCTCGGTGCTGCTCTACTGAAGATGGGTCTGTGGGTCGCGGTGCTGCTCTACTGAAGATGGGTCTGTGGGTCGCGGTGCTGCTCTACTGAAGATGGGTCTGTGGGTCGCGGTGCTCTGCTACTGAAGATGGGTCTGTGGGTCGTGGTGCTGCTCTACTGAAGATGGGTCTGTGGGTCGCGGTGCTCTGCTACTGAAGATGGGTCTGTGGGTCGCGGTGCTGTTCTACTGAAGATTGGTCTGTGGGTCGCGGTGCTGTTCTACTGAAGATTGGTCTGTGGGTCGCGGTGCTGTTCTACTGAAGATTGGTCTGTGGGTCGCGGTGCTCTGCTACTGAAGATTGGTCTGTGGGTCGCGGTGCTGTTCTACTGAAGATGGGTCTGTGGGTCGCGGTGCTGCTCTACTGAAGATGGGTCTGTGGGTCGCGGTGCTGCTCTACTGAAGATGGGTCTGTGGGTCGCGGTGCTGCTCTACTGAAGATGGGTCTGTGGGTCGCGGTGCTGCTCTACTGAAGATGGGTCTGTGGGTCGCGGTGCTGCTCTACTGAAGACGTTACATTTTGTCACTACTGAAACAATCACAACACTACACAAATTTTACTAATGTGTCAGAGGTGACAAAATATAGCCAATTTGAAGTAGAACTAAAAAATTCTAGCAGTACATGACCAGAAACACAGCTTTACACAGTTGTACACACATAGAGTCAGAATCTTCTTTGTTACAACTCTAAATGACTCTGTACCTTAATTATGTTTATTTTAGGTTAACATTATGATTAAATGTTTCATTTTGTCCCTACTGAAACAGTCATAACCCTACACAAATTTAACTGAATGTTTCAGACGTGACAATTTTAGATTGTACATACATAAGATCATAATTTTCTTCATTAAAACACAAAAGGTTTAATTTAGTTTAATATAATTTATAATCCCGTATATACGCAGGTCCTTTGTACCATGAGAATGTACATGTTATATTAAAACTAATGATTGAACATTCCATTTTGTCACCTCCGATACCTTCGTCATAACACTGCACAAACTTCATTAAATGTTTCAGAGGTTTTAGTAAATTTTTTATCAGAACTCAAAAACACAAACCAGTACATGACCAGTAAACCCAGCTTTAAACAGCCGAACACACACAGAATCATCTCAACACAAAACATTTCACTGAACTGCAGAAAATCTGTGTTTCGGTAATGACAGTTCCTCCAGATTTTCATCACTGTGAGCTGTATGTGGAAGTCAGCTGGCCCTCGTTAACAGTACGAAGGGAAACACACTGGTTGGTTTTATTTATAAAAGACTCTTTTTATTAAAATGTATAAAAAAGTATAAAAAATTTGATTGATGAGTATAAATAACAGTAATTATCTGACTCGCTCTAGAAGTTGGATCAGCTGCTGAGTTTTTACTTAACCTTGGAAAATCTGCTTTTAGGTCCAGTGCACCAACGAGCTGTACTTTAATACAGCAAACACTAAAACTCAGCTCACTGTCACTCAATCATTTTAAACTTTTAATATCTAACCACCTTCAGTCTGTACCTGTTTTACTTAATCTTACTTATTCTTAAATGTTTTTATTTTTCTTATTATTTTCTTATTATTATTTCATTTCTTTTATCATTTTCTTTAATTTTATTAGTTCTGTATTATTATTTTATCCTATTTTCTTTTCTTTTCTTTTAATATTATTATTATTATTATTATTATTATTATTATTATTATTATTTTATTACAACATCTTGTTTTTTCCCCTTAAAAATTCTTTTGAACTATTTTACTTTTTTATTATTATTTGTAATCTCTTATCCTCTCTTTCATCTTAATTTCTTACTAATTAAATCTTAACTTTTATCTATTTTTATTATTATTACTTCTACTTTTATATTAATTGTTATTTTTTTACATTTTCGTTTAATGTGTGTTAGCTACTTTCTTCTCAGTTGTTTTAATTTATAATAATTAAATTTAGTTTTTATTTTCTTTATGTCGATCCCTGTTTATGTAAATGCTCGGCTACATTGAAAATGAGGGTAGCTCTCAATGTACATCTGAGGTTAAATAAAGGTTAATTGATTAATTGATTGATTGATTGAAGAACTGATTGGTTCTTCAAGGGTTCTTTAGTAAAGGGGGTGATTCTCTTTAGAACCATACGTTGTATAAGGAACCATTTCATGTTGCTTTCCGTGATGACTGATGGAGAATGTGTTGTGTACGGTTCTATATAGCACCTAAATAGGTTCTGGTATTGTGATGACGTCAAGATCCCAACTGTTCTTGGTGAAACAGAACCATATACAACAAACTGGAGAACCATTTCACCCTGCAAGAAGTGGTTCACAGGTTTTTAGTATAAAAGTATTATTCAGGTTAGGACCCTGCGTTCTAGATAGAATTATTTCACTCCTTAAAACAGTTTTTGCTTGGTGACAAATGGAGATATGGTTCTATGTAGCAAACAAAATAGTTTTTTTATCATGTCAAGATCTCAGCTATAGGATAACTTTTCTTGGTGCCGTATAGAAATATCCTCAACATGGGTCAACATAGAACCATATTCCACAATGTGGAGAATCATTCCACCATGAAAGGATTGGTTCACAGGTTCTTTAGTAAAGGGAACGATTCAGTTTATGACCCTGATTTCTAGATGGAACCATTTCATGCTTAAATGTGTTGTATATGGTTCTGTATGGAACCAAAAAGGGTTCCTTTTTAATTGTAACAAGCTTGATATTGTAATTATAGCAGAACCATTTTGGTGCTATGTAGAATCACTCGCAAAATGGTTCCAAACAGAATCAATTACAGAATCATCAGTCTGAAGAACCTTTGTATCACGCTTAGTGAAGTTTAAGAGTTTAGGACTACGAGTTCTATATAGACTCACTTTACTGCTTAAATGGTAGAACATGTTATACCTGGTTCTATATGGAACCTCAAGGCTTCCTCTATTAGAAGCTTAACTATAGCAGTTCTCAGTACTCTTGCAAACTGTTTTATGTAGAACTCTTCTAAACATTACCACAGAACCCTTTAGAACCCTCCTGTTTAAGGATGCTGTGGAGATGAAGCTGAGGAAGCGGCTGTGGATTTCTGAGGAAGACAGAAGCTCCAGCTGGAGATGTTGCAGGTTCGTCTGCAGAGACGCATAAATAACCCTGTGAGTCGTCTGTGATTTACTCTCCTTCAGGGAAACGTTAGCTCAGCAGAGGTCAGACTTCTACAGACGCCCGCCGTATATTCTCCTGATCACTGTCCCGGAGAACCACCACCAGAGAACCAGTCAGCTTCAGAACCTCTCCTGACAGAACTGGCAAAAACACAAAACTAGAACATCTTCACGACACGCGACGTCAGTCAGAGTGACATCATAATCCCCCCGACAATAAGAAGTATGTCGTTATGACAGTGTAGGTGGGCGGGCACACCTGGGGGGTTACACCTGGAAGAATTAAGACTGTTGAGTGTTCAAGAGAGCAAGTTCTGGAATTTTAAGTCACCTGAAATTCCCTCCCAGCACTCTTTCCCAAAGCATTACAACTGATCCTTTCTCAAGTCCCGCCTTTTCCTAACATCATCCAATCACGGCTTGGCAACTCTTGCTGGCTGCCATATCCCGGGACAACAGCACCATTGAGTGAAAAGAAAAGGGGGTCTCGGGGGGATTAGCGCGAGTTAACAGGGAGGTTTAAAAGCTCCAGGAAGCTGAAGAAGTGTCATCAGGTGCACTCAGACAGAGCGGCCCCTGTCCAGACCTGAGAACTGAGATATATATATATATATATATATATATATATATATATATATATATATATATATATATATATATATATATATATACACTACAATCAAGGTAAGTTAGTCTACTACAGTATAGTACAGTATAGTACAGTATAGTACTACAGTATAGTATACTACAGTATAGTACAGTATAGTACAGTATAGTACAGTATAGTACTACAGTATAGCACTACAGTATACTACAGTATAGTATACTACAGTATAGTATACTACAGTATAGTACTACAGTATAGTACAGTATAGTACAGTATACTACAGTATAGTACAGTATAGTACTACAGTATAGTACAGTATAGTACAGTATACTACAGTATAGTACAGTATAGTACTACAGTACAGTATAGTACAATATAGTACAGTATAGTACTACAGTATAGTACTACAGTATAGCACTACAGTATACTACAGTATAGTATACTACAGTATAGTATACTACAGTATAGTACTACAGTATAGTACAGTATAGTACAGTATACTACAGTATAGTACAGTACAGTATAGTACAGTATAGTACAGTATAGTACTACAGTATAGCACTACAGTATACTACAGTATAGTATACTACAGTATAGTATACTACAGTATAGTACAGTATAGTACAGTATACTACAGTATAGTACAGTATAGTACTACAGTATAGTACAGTATACTACAGTATAGTACAGTATACTACAGTATAGTACAGTATACTACAGTATAGTACTACAGTATAGTACTACAGTACAGTATAGTACAATATAGTACAGTATAGTACTACAGTATAGTACTACAGTATAGTACAGTATAGTATACTACAGTATACTACAGTATAGTACAGTATACTACAGTATTGTACAGTATACTACAGTATAGTACTACAGTATAGTACTACAGTACAGTATAGTACAATATAGTACAGTATAGTACTACAGTATAGTACTACAGTATAGTACAGTATAGTACTACAGTATACTACAGTATACTACAGTATAGTACTACAGTATAGTACAGTATACTACAGTATAGTATACTACAGTATAGTACAGTATAGTACAGTATAGTATACTACAGTCCAGTAAGTTAATGAACCTGTCAGAGCTGAAAACTCTATAATCCCACATACACAAATGAAAATACTAATAATTTTATATTACATTAAAGAGAAAATCCACCAAATTACCAAAAGTCTGGCAGAGTTGGCACGTAACCATGTCATTCGGAGCAGGTTGGAAAGTCAGATCTGTTCACAGTGGTGGTGAATGGAACCAGACGTCCACGTCCAAAAGCTCCCTCACAGAACGAGTATGCTAATTTCTGCTAGCGGGAAGAGGAGATTTTCTATTACATGTTAGCATCAAGCTAACAGCAGTGAGGTTTTTAAGATTTCTCCCGCCGCCGGTTCAACACTGCACTGAAAAAAGAAAACCCAATTTTGAGTTTACGTTGTGTGAACGTTTCATGACGAATGGACCGATAGAGAGTTTGTCTCTCCTGTAAAGCTAGTTGTTTTGGATTAATTGAGCATTAATATAAAAAACTATTAAAATATTACGATTTACCATAAAAATAATTGACTAAAGATCATTAATGTTAATATTAAAGAAGGAACTGTGTCTGTTTTGTTCTTTATATTTTATTAAAAGAGGAACAAACGAAAACGAAAGTTTTTATTACAGCCGTGTTGTTTTAGCAGCGCAGTGAAAACGTGATCCTCTAAACATTCAGACCTCCTGCTGGAGTTTCAGGGATCTGTGAGGCTGGAGGCTGATCCTCCGTCTGTACGGGAGCGCACGGATTCGGGAAGAGACGGCGTTCGGGAAGCAGCGTCTAAAATAACGCACCACGAAGTCGCTCCGCCTGAAATCCCCTCATCTTTAAGTTCTTAATCTGATCTGGTTCCTCTCTCATTCCTCTCTCTGCTCAGGCAGGTGAACGGTGGAGAGAGGAGACAGAGAGGAACGAGAGAGGAACCTCAGGCAGGAGAGCGAGGGAGATACCTCAGTCTGGTAAATGAGAGAGGAACCTTAGGCAGGTGAACGAGGTAGGAACCTCAGACAGGTGAACGAGGGAGGAACCTCAGGCAGGTGAACGAGGGAGGAACCTCAGGAGGTGAACGAGGGAGGAACCTCAGGCAGGTGAATGAGGGAGAGAGGAGAGAGAGAGGAACCTCTGGCAGGAGAGAGAGGGAGGAACCTCAGGCAGGTGAAAGAGGGAACGAGGAGAGAGAGAGGAACCTCAGGCAGGTGAATGAGGGAGGAACCTCAGGCAGGTGAACGGTGGAGAGAGGAGAGAATGAGGAGCGAGAGAGGAACCTAAAGCTCTCCAGAATGGTGGTGGAAGGTCTAATGACGAGCTTCCCTGCGAGTCCAAGACAAACACCCTGTAACGGGAATGAACCTTGTCTTTGGCAGCTCTCCCTCTCTCTCTCCCTCTCTCTCTCCCTCTCTCCTCCCTCTGTCTCCTCCCTCTGTCTCCTCCCTCTGTCTCCTCCCTGAGCGATAGCGCACTCTCGTCCTCCTCTGCTCCTCGGAACACACTCATGGAGGTTATCACCCACCGACACGGAGATAACACCCACAACATACCAAACACGTTCTGCTCATCATCTGTCAAGAGTTCTCCGGCTATCTTTCTCTCTAATGGACCTCAGGGCTTTTGGAGGACACCTGAAGATGGACAGCGTTTAAAAACATTCAGAGCTCTTTACGTCTGGACTTACAAACCCTGGAGCAGCCAGCTGGACCAACCAGAACCTTCCTCAGTACACAGTACACCACCTTCCTCAGTACACAGTACACCACCTTCCTTAGTACACAGTACACCACCTTCCTCAGTACACAACCTTCCTTAGTACACAGTACACCACCTTCCTCAGTACACAACCTTCCTCAGTACACAGTACACCACCTTCCTTAGTACACAGTACACCACCTTCCTCAGTACACAGTACACCACCTTCCTCAGTACACAGTACACAACCTTCCTCAGTACACAGTACACCACCTTCCTCAGTACACAGTACACCACCTTCCTCAGTACACAGTACACCACCTTCCTCAGTACACAGTACACCACCTTCCTTAGTACACAGTACACCACCTTCCTCAGTACACAGTACACAACCTTCCTCAGTACACAGTACACCACCTTCCTCAGTACACAGTACACCACCTTCCTCAGAACACAACCTTCCTCAGTACACAGTACACCACCTTCCTCAGTACACAGTACACCACCTTCCTTAGTACACAGTACACCACCTTCCTCAGTACACAGTACACCACCTTCCTTAGTACACAGTACACAACCTTCCTCAGTACACAGTACACCACCTTCCTCAGTACACAGTACACCACCTTCCTCAGTACACCACCTTCCTCAGTACACAGTACACAACCTTCCTCAGTACACCACCTTCCTCAGTACACAGTACACCACCTTCCTTAGTACACAGTACACCACCTTCCTCAGTACACAGTACACCACCTTCCTCAGTACACAACCTTCCTCAGTACACAGTACACCACCTTCCTCAGTACACAGTACACCACCTTCCTTAGTACACAGTACACCACCTTCCTCAGTACACAGTACACAACCTTCCTCAGTACACAGTACACCACCTTCCTCAGTACACAGTACACCACCTTCCTCAGTACACAACCTTCCTCAGTACACAGTACACCACCTTCCTCAGTACACAGTACATCACCTTCCTCAGTACACAGTACACCACCTTCCTCAGTACACAGTACACCACCTTCCTCAGTACACAGTACACAACCTTCCTCAGTACACAGTACACAACATTACTCAGTACACAGTACACCACCTTCCTCAGTACACAGTACACCACCTTCCTCAGTACACAACCTTCCTCAGTACACAGTACACCACCTTCCTCAGTACACAGTACACAACCTTCCTCAGTACACAGTACACCACCTTCCTCAGTACACAGTACACAACCTTCCTCAGTACACAGTACACCACCTTCCTCAGTACACCACCTTCCTCAGTACACAGTACACCACCTTCCTCAGTACACAACCTTCCTCAGTACACAGTACACCACCTTCCTCAGTACACAACCTTCCTCAGTACACAGTACACCACCTTCCTCAGTACACAACCTTCCTCAGTACACAGTACACCACCTTCCTCAGTACACAACCTTCCTCAGTACACAGTACACACCACCTTCCTCAGTACACAACCTTCCTCAGTACACAGTACACCACCTTCCTCAGTACACAACCTTCCTCAGTACACAGTACACCACCTTCCTCAGTACACAACCTTCCTCAGTACACAGTACACAACCTTCCTCAGTACACAACCTTCCTCAGTACACAGTACACCACCTTCCTCAGTACACAACCTTCCTCAGTACACAGTACACAACCTTCCTCAGTACACAGTACACCACCTTCCTCAGTACACAACCTTCCTCAGTACACAGTACACAACCTTCCTCAGTACACAGTACACCACCTTCCTCAGTACACAACCTTCCTTAGTACACAGTACACAACCTTCCTCAGTACACAGTACACCACCTTCCTTAGTACACAGTACACAACCTTCCTCAGTACACAGTACACCACCTTCCTCAGTACACCACCTTCCTTAGTACACAGTACACAACCTTCCTTAGTACACAGTACACCACCTTCCTCAGTACACAGTACACCACCTTCCTCAGTACACAGACAACCCATAATATTTTCTAATTATTCTGATTATGTTTTGTTCATATTTATGCAGAAATATAGAATGTTATAAAAATGTACTAGAAATGTATTATATAAAAAATATGAAAAACCTTTTCAAGACTTTTAGTCGGTAGGCGGAGCCTTATTTTAGCCACGCCCCTGCATTTCACAGGGGAAGGGGAGCCACACAGTGAGCAGTTAACAGTGTTTTGAAGTAAATATGTCCCAAAGGTCACTACTGAAACAGTCACTACTGAAATAGTCACTACTGAAACAGTTACTACTGAAACAGTCACTTATGAAATAGTCACAACCGAAACAGTCACTACTGAAATAGTCACTACTGAAATAGTCACTACCGAAACAGTCACTACTGAAACAGTCATTACTGAAACAGTTACTACCGAAACAGTCACTACTAAACAGACTCTACTGAAACAGTCACTACCAAAACAGTCGCTACTGAACAGTCACTACCAAAACACTCACTACTGAACAGACATTACTGAAACAGTTGTTACTGAACAGTCACTACCGAAACACTCACTACTGAAGAGACACTACTGAAATAGTCACTACCAAAACAGTCGCTATTGAACAGTCACTACCGAAACACTCACTACTGAAGACACTACTGAAATAGTCACTACCGAAACAGTCACTACTGAAACAGTCACTACCGAAACAGTCGCTACTGAACAGTCACTACCGAAACACTCACTACTGAAACAGTCACTACTGAAATAGTCACTACTGAAACAGTCACTACCGAAACAGTCGCTACTGAACAGTCACTACCGAAACACTCACTACTGAACAGACACTACTGAAACAGTCACTACCGAAACATTCGCTACTGAACAGCCACTACCAAAACACTAACTACTAAACAGACACTACTGAAATAGTCACTACCGAAACAGCTGCTACTGAACAGTCACTACCGAAACATTTACTACTAAACAGACACTACTAAAACAGTCTCTACTGAAACAGTCACTACTGAACAGACAGTACTGAAACAGTCACTACTGAAACACTGTTAAATAGTTTTGGTCTCTCCTGTGAAGTTACTAAACTAGTTTAGACTGGACTGTGATGATATACGTTTCATGTATATATATTGAAGTGTATGAGATGTTGAAGATGAAGGTGATTTGTATCTGTAGTGTTTCTTTGGTGTTTGTATGTGTTAATGGTCTCTGATGAAGATGAAGGTATGGAGTATGTGCTAAAACCCTGGTTCCTCAGAGGGCTGGCGGCTGGCAGCGTGCCAGAGAAGACTATCAGAGAGCCTTCGCTGCGAGTGCTCTCGCGGTCCTGAAAAGGAGGATCAAAGCCGTATCTGCGCCTCATGCCTAATGATTACCACCTGCAAATATGTCAGAGTCCATCCGTCAGCCAGACGGACAGTCGGCCGGACAGCTCCGCCGTCAGAGGCCCCGAGTCGCTCCGATTAATCCGGCCTCCCTGACGAGCTCCAGACCGCTAAAGCACGCGGATAAGGTGAGAAAAACATCTTCACGAAGAGATCGGCTGCTCTGAGATGATTAATTGGTGGTGTCGGAGAGACGTACACAGATAAAACAACAGCTGTTTTCATTTACATATCAGAGCCGTGAACCCTGAGCAGATCCTCCAGCAGTGCAGGAGTTCATATCAACCTTACTTCATCAGCCCAACACACCGTCCTTCACTAATATACTATCAGTAGTCCTGTTTCCCAATACACCACAACACTCCTCATCATTCACTTCCAAGTATATGAACCCAGCTGCTCAGTTCTTTACAGTGGAGGTGATGGTGTTTACAGTGGTGATGATGTTCACAGTAGTGGTGATGGTGTTCACAGTGGTGGTGATGGTGTTTACAGTGGTGGTGATGGTGTTTACAGTGGTGGTGATGTTCACAGTGGTGGTGATGATGTTTACAGCGGTGGTGATGGTGTTTACAGTAGTGATGATGTTCACAGTGGTGGTGATGGTGTTTACAGTGGTGGTGATGTTCACAGTGGTGGTGATGATGTTTACAGTGGTGGTGATGGTGTTTACAGTGGTGATGATGTTCACAGTGGTGGTGATGATGTTTACAGTGGTGGTGATGGTGTTTACAGTAGTGATGATGTTCACAGTGGTGGTGATGGTGTTTACAGTGGTGGTGATGTTCACAGTGGTGGTGATGGTGTTTACAGTGGTGGTGATGTTCACAGTGGTGGTGATGATGTTTACAGTGGTGGTGATGGTGTTTACTGTGGTGGTGGTGGTGGTGTTTACAGTGGTGGTGATGGTGTTTACAGTGGTGGTGGTGATGGTGTTTACAGTGGTGGTGATGTTCACAGTGGTGGTGATGGTGTTTACAGTGGTGGTGATGTTCACAGTGGTGGTGATGATGTTTACAGTGGTGGTGATGGTGTTTACAGTGGTGATGATGTTCACAGTGGTGGTGATGATGTTTACAGTGGTGGTGATGGTGTTTACAGTGGTGATGATGTTCACAGTGGTGGTGATGGTGTTTACAGTAGTGATGATGTTCACAGTGGTGGTGATGGTGTTTACAGTGGTGGTGATGTTCACAGTGGTGGTGATGATGTTTACAGTGGTGGTGATGGTGTTTACAGTGGTGATGATGTTCACAGTGGTGGTGATGATGTTTACAGTGGTGGTGATGGTGTTTACAGTAGTGATGATGTTCACAGTGGTGGTGATGGTGTTTACAGTGGTGGTGATGTTCACAGTGGTGGTGATGGTGTTTACAGTGGTGGTGATGGTGTTTACAGTGGTGGTGATGTTCACAGTGGTGGTGATGATGTTTACAGTGGTGGTGATGGTGTTTACTGTGGTGGTGGTGGTGGTGTTTACAGTGGTGGTGATGGTGTTTACAGTGGTGGTGGTGATGGTGTTTACAGTGGTGATGATGTTTACAGTGGTGGTGATGGTGTTTACAGTGGTGATGATGTTCACAGTGGTGGTGATGATGTTTACAGTGGTGGTGATGGTGTTTACAGTAGTGATGATGTTCACAGTGGTGGTGATGGTGTTTACAGTGGTGGTGATGTTCACAGTGGTGGTGATGATGTTTACAATGGTGGTGATGGTGTTTACAGTAGTAATGATGTTCACAGTGGTGGTGATGGTGTTTACAGTAGTGATGATGTTCACAGTGGTGGTGATGGTGTTTACAGTGGTGGTGATGTTCACAGTGGTGGTGATGATGTTTACAGTGGTGGTGGTGGTGTTTACAGTGGTGGTGATGTTGTTTACAGTGGTGGTGATGGTGTTTACAGTGGTGGTGATGATGTTTACAGTGGTGGTGATGGTAACCAGGGGTCTCCATGTCTACAACTTTAATCTACACATGGTATTTACTATGAAACCCACCAGTGAAGCTACACGTGTCTTCTGAGTTTATCTGGATGTTTATGGTAAAATGTGGAAGATCTGAAAATACTAGGTTTTCTTTGGGGACTATTTGAACCTCACAGCGTCCTGCATGTATCCCTCCACCATGAATGGAGTTTAAGACTGAGATCTTCTCTAAACTATCATAAACAGCGTCTCAGAATCAGACAGTGTATTTATAACATCTACTGTAAGAACTTTCTGTGAGGAGCTTCTAGAGGTGGACGTCTGGTTCCATTCACCTCCACTGTGAACAGATCTGACTGTATCTAGAACAGCTTTTAGAGGTGGACGTCTGGTTCCATTCACCTCCACTGTGAACAGTTCTGACTGTATCTAGAACAGCTTCTAGAGGTGGACGTCTGGTTCTATTCACCTCCACTGACTTACTGAATGACTGTTTTGATGAATTGGTGAAATGTCTGTTTCATTTGGTGATGATTAGTTGATTAGTTGATTAGATTAAAAAGTATTAGTATTTGAATTGATCTGTTTATTGCTGTCAAGAATGTTGGAGCTCGGTGTATGTGGGATTACAGAGAGTGTTCAGGTTTCACACCGAAACGCTCTGTTTACATCTTAACTGTTTAATTATGTAGGAATTTTGGGTGGAATTCCCCTGGCCGAGGGGTTTGTTAATGAACCACTGAGCTGAATCAGATGAACACTAGAACATGTCCTCCGGCCTGAGACCTCTCTGGACTTCTGCTTCATTATACTTCAACAATCCAAACAGGAAGCTGATGAATAGGAGTCTGAGAAGGTGCTGAAGTGTGTTTGTCTACGTTAAAGCGCTGGAGGTGACGGTACAGCAGAACGAGCCAATCAGAATCAGGACTGAATGTTAATGAGTATGACGGAGCTGAGCAGGTTACGTAACTCTCTGATTTACTGACAGAAATAAAAACATTAACATTCAAATAGTTTACATCCATCACACCTGTACAGAACTACACTCCCTCTCACTCTCTCTCTCTCACTCACTCTCTCTCTCACTCTCTCTCTCACTTTATTTCTCTCTCTCACTCTCTCTCACTTTATTTCTCTCTCTCACTCTCTCACTCCCTCTCTCTCTCCCTCTCTCTCTCACTTTATTTCTCTCTCTCACTCTCTCTCACTCTCTCTCTCTCACTCTATATCTTTCTCACTCTCTCTCTCACATTATCTCTCTCTAACTCTCTCTCACTCCCTCTCTCTCTCACTCACTCTCTCTCTCCCTTTATTTCTCTCTCACTCTCTCTCACTCCCTCTCTGTCTCTCCTCATCTTTTTCTCACTCTCTCTCACGTTATCTCTTTCTCACTCCCTCTCTCTCTCATTCCCTCTATCTCTCACCTCATCTCTTTCTCACTCTCTCTCATGTTATCTCTTTCTCACTCCCTCTCTCTCATTCCCTCTATCTCTCTCTCACTCTCTCACTATCTCTTTCTCACTCCCTCTCTCACTCTCTATCTCACTCTCTCTCTCACTCCCCCCTCTTTCCCACTACCTCTCACACTCTATTTCTCTCGCTCACTCTCTCTCTCTCTCTCCCTCTCCCTCTCACTCCCTCTCTCTCTCACTCTCACTTCCTCTCACTCTCTCTCTCTCACTCTCACTCTCTCTCTTTGTCTCTATCTCTCTCTGCCTCTTTGCTTCTCTCTCTCTCACTCTCTCTCTGTCCTCTCTCTATTGCTCTCTCTCTCCCTCTCTCTCTCTAGGCTGTCTAGGTAGTGAGTGTGTAAGTAGGCTGTCTAGGTAGTGAGTGTGTAAGTAGGCTGTCTAGTTAGTGAGTGTGTAAGTAGACTGTCTAGGTAGTGAGTGTGTAAGTAGGCTGTCTAGGTAGTGAGTGTGTAAGTGAGTGTGTAAGTAGGCTGTCTAGGTAGTGAGTGTGTCAGTAGGCTGTCTAGGTAGTGAGTGTGTAAGTAGACTGTCTAGGTATTGAGTGTGTATGTAGGCTGTCTAGGTAGTGAGTGTGTAAGTAGACTGTCTAGGTAGTGAGTGTGTAAGTAGACTGTCTAGGTAGTGAGTGTGTAAGTAGACTGTCTAGGTAGTGAGTGTGTAAGTAGGCTGTCTAGGTAGTGAGTGTGTAAGTAGGCTGTCTAGGTAGTGAGTGTGTAAGTAGGTTGTCTAGGTAGTGAGTGTGTAAGTAGGCTGTCTAGGTAGTGAGTGTGTAAGTAGGCTGTCTAGGTAGTGAGTGTGTAAGTAGGCTGTCTAGGTAGTGAGTGTGTAAGTAGACTGTCTAGGTAGTGAGTGTGTAAGTAGACTGTCTAGGTAGTGGGTGTGTAAGTAGGCTGTCTAGGTAGTGAGTGTGTAAGTAGACTGTCTAGGTAGTGAGTGTGTAAGTAGACTGTCTAGGTAGTGAGTGTGTAAGTAGGCTGTCTAGGTAGTGAGTGTGTAAGTATGCTGTCTAGGTAGTGAGTGTGTAAGTAGGCTGTCTAGGTAGTGAGTGTGTAAGTAGGCTGTCTAGGTAGTGAGTGTGTAAGTAGGCTGTCTAGGTAGTGAGTGTGTAAGTAGGCTGTCTAGGTAGTGAGTGTATAAGTAGGCTGTCTAGGTAGTGAGTGTGTAAGTAGACTGTCTAGGTAGTGAGTGTGTAAGTAGGTTGTCTAGGTAGTGAGTGTCTAAGTAGGCTGTCTAGGTAGTGAGTGTGTAAGTAGGTTGTCTAGGTAGTGAGTGTCTAAGTAGGCTGTCTAGGTAGTGAGTGTGTAAGTAGGCTGTCTAGGTAGTGAGTGTGTAAACAGATTACTGAGACGCTCTAGTTAGAGAGAGACTGCGTCACGGCTTGTTCCCGCCCACTGCAGCACGCCACCGGTGGTTTAGCTGGTTGCTAAGCTACCGGCCAGCATCCAAAACAATAGCCGAGTCTTAAAAATCTGCTAGCATAAATGCTAATGTCTGGAGTATAAAGTGTAAATGGTGAAGGACTCGTTACAGAGTTGATAATTAAAAACTGTTTTGTGTGATTTTATGACCAGAAACACATTAAAACTCCAGAGAATCAAAATAATCACATTTTAAAACCACTTCACTGCTCCTAGATCAGCCTGCAGTGCATCATGGGATTGTCTTAGTGGCTGAGGAAGAGTTCAATACTTCTTAAAATCAGGTGTAAATAAGGTTCCTCAGTAAACAGCATGTTTAAGGTATGTGAGAATTGGGACAGTCTACATGTCGGGAGTGCATACTATGATGTAAAATGCTGCCTATGTAGGAGCTCAGTAGGATTTGGGACACAGCCATTGTCTGTCTCTGTCTCTTAGTCATAATTCTTTTCCACAGGTCTTTTTTCATCCTCTCGAGATCCTGTAGTGTGAGAGACGTGGCTGGACTGTGGTGTGTGTGGATATTAGTATATGTGTTGGGGTTTTTGTGATGTCTGATCTCTGAGATCTGTTGATTAAGGTTAATTAGTACAGACTATATAAACCGGATCAATAGAGCTTTTACTTTAACGAAGTCTTTAAGAGTCAGTTTTCCATGATAGAGGCTCTTTAACTACTGAGACTTCCTCCTCTGCAGCTGGACTGTAGTTAATTGAGCGCTAGCGGTGAAAGGCTACAGGACGTGTCCCGCGCTGGGACAGCTCGGCTCCTGCGGCCGTTGGAGGCGTTTCGATCACTTTATTATGAATATAAAAGCGAAAGTGAGTCAAACTGCCTCGTTTAGACAAGCCATTATGTAGCGAAGCCTCTTTTGGCAACTAAAGGAGCGATGAAAGGTGATGGAGGACGACTCCCGCTCAAGGTTACCCCACTGTCGGCGCTACACGAGCGAGCAGATGTAGAGATGCCCCGTTAGTCTTGTTAATGAAATAATTAGTGCCAGGCTCCGGCGCTGGACGTCTCGGTGGGACTGCAGTAAGACAGGGCCGTCTGTTTCCGCGGCTGCTCCATTTTAAACGCCTCTTATTATTCAATTAACCAAACAAACACGTGCTAACCTGCCTCCTGAGGACCTCCCAGCACTCTCACCTGCAAACATCAACCTGAGAGGACAGGGGAGATTTCTTCATCAACTCTGACCTCGCCCTGCCTCGCCCTGCCTCGCCTCGCCCTGCCTCGCCCTGCCTCGCCTCGCCCTGCCTCGCCCTGCCTCGCCGGTCAGCACTTAACTGTGACACAAAGCTGTAATAAACTGACTCCAGAGGTTCAATTACCAGATAAAAGAGGCAGATGTTCCTCGTAATCCTCTCTCTTCTAATGAAGCCACGCCCACCTTCTACATCCACTAACTGGCCACTTTATTAGAAACTCCCACCTTAATGTCCAATAACTGGCCACTTTATTAGAAACACCCACCTTAATGTCCAATAACTGGCCACTTTATTAGAAACACCCACCTTAATGTCCAATAACTGGCCACTTTATTAGAAACACCCACCTTGTACTTCCACTAACTGGCCACTTTATTAGAAACTCCCACCTTAATGTCCAATAACTGGCCACTTTATTAGAAACACCCACCTTAATTTCCAATAACTGGCCACTTTATTAGAAACACCCACCTTAATGTCCAATAACTGGCCACTTTATTAGAAACACCCACCTTGTACTTCCACTAACTGGCCACTTTATTAGAAACACCTACCTTGTGCTTCTACTAACTGGCCACTTTATTGGAAACACCCACCTTGTGCTTCCACTAACTGGCCACTTTATTAGAAACACCCACCTTGTGCTTCCACTAACTGGCCACTTTATTAGAAACACCCACCTTGTGCTTTCACTAACTGGCCACTTTATATGAAACACCACCTTGTGCTTCCACTAACTGGCCAGTTTATTAGAAACACCTACCTTGTTCTTTTACTGACACGTACACACACTGGCCACTTTACTGGAAACACCTACTCACATGTCAGTGTGGTTGGTGCTGGTATGTGCATATCAGACACAGAGGGTCTAAAAAGGAGGGGTTTCTGATAAAGTGGCCAGTAAGTATGTGTGACAGCTGTGGATAAGAGCTGCTGTGGACACCGAGACCGACCCATCAGCAGGTCTGCTGACTCTGAGTCAGGACGAGTCAGAAGATCACTGTGTGGTCTTCTCTCACGTTCTTATCCTCCCTCACTGTCCTCCCGTCCACCATCCGCCCCTCCACCATCCTCCCGTCCACCATCCGCCCGTCCACCATCCTCCCGTCCACCATCCGCCCCTCCACCATCCGCCCGTCCACCCGCCCACCATCCGCCCGTCCATCCTCCCGTCCACCATCCTCCCGTCCACCATCCGCCCCTCCACCATCCTCCCGTCCACCATCCGCCCCTCCACCATCCGCCCGTCCACCATCCGCCCGTCCACCATCCGCCCCTCCACCATCCGCCCGTCCACCATCCTCCCGTCCACCATCCGCCCGTCCACCATCCGCCCGTCCACCATCCTCCCGTCCACCATCCGCCCCTCCACCATCCTCCCCTCCACCATCCGCCCGTCCACCCGCCCACCATCCGCCCGTCCATCCTCCCGTCCACCATCCTCCCGTCCACCATCCTCCCGTCCACCATCCGCCCCTCCACCATCCTCCCGTCCACCATCCGCCCCTCCACCATCCGCCCGTCCACCATCCTCCCGTCCACCATCCGCCCGTCCACCATCCGCCCGTCCACCATCCTCCCGTCCACCATCCGCCCCTCCACCCGCCCACCACCCGCCCGTCCACCATCCTCCCGTCCACCATCCGCCCGTCCACCATCCGCCCGTCCACCATCCTCCCGTCCACCATCCGCCCCTCCACCCGCCCACCACCCGCCCACCATCCGCCCCTCCACCCGCCCACCATCCGCCCGTCCATCCTCCCCTCCACCCGCCCACCATCCGCCCGTCCATCCTCCCCTCCACCCGCCCACCATCCGCCCGTCCATCCTCCCGTCCACCATCCGCCCGTCCACCATCCGCCCGTCCACCATCCGCCCCTCCACCCGCCCACCATCCGCCCCTCCACCCGCCCACCATCCGCCCCTCCACCCGCCCACCATCCGCCCGTCCATCCTCCCCTCCACCCGCCCACCATCCGCCCGTCCATCCTCCCGTCCACCATCCTCCCGTCCACCATCCGCCCCTCCACCATCCTCCCGTCCACCATCCGCCCCTCCACCATCCGCCCGTCCACCATCCTCCCGTCCACCATCCGCCCGTCCACCATCCGCCCGTCCACCATCCGCCCGTCCATCCTCCCGTCCACCATCCTCCCGTCCACCATCCGCCCCTCCACCATCCTCCCGTCCACCATCCGCCCCTCCACCATCCGCCCGTCCACCATCCTCCCGTCCACCATCCGCCCCTCCACCATCCTCCCGTCCACCATCCTCCCATCCACCATCCGCCCCTCCACCATCCGCCCCTCCACCATCCTCCCATCCACCATCCGCCCCTCCACCATCCGCCCGTCCACCCGCCCACCATCCGCCCGTCCATCCTCCAGTCCACCATCCTCCCGTCCACCATCCGCCCCTCCACCATCCTCCCGTCCACCATCCTCCCGTCCACCATCCGCCCCTCCACCATCCGCCCCTCCACCATCCTCCCGTCCACCATCCTCCCGTCCACCATCCGCCCCTCCACCATCCTCCCGTCCACCATCCGCCCGTCCACCATCCGCCCGTCCACCATCCTCCCGTCCACCATCCGCCCCTCCACCATCCGCCCCTCCACCATCTGCCCGTCCACCCGCCCACCATCCGCCCGTCCATCCTCCCGTCCACCATCCTCCCGTCCACCATCCGCCCCTCCACCATCCTCCCGTCCACCATCCGCCCCTCCACCATCCGCCCGTCCACCATCCTCCCGTCCACCATCCTCCCGTCCACCATCCGCCCCTCCACCATCCGCCCGTCCACCATCCTCCCGTCCACCATCCGCCCGTCCACCAGACCAGACAGCGCTTACCTACACGCAGGACAGCAGCGTCCATTTACCCGTCTCCCCGAAAAAAAACATCGACTATGTGTCCAGTTATAAGACAGAGACGGCGCGAGAGAATTGATCTTGTGTCACCGTCTGAGGAACAATCTCCACACTCCGGCCATCTTTAACATTTTGAGGAGAAACACTAACATCATTACTGCTCATGGAGCTCCTCAGGTTCTGATGAGAGGACGGCTCAGAAAGACCAGCATAAAGGGACGTATCACAGAAAATCGAATCTTCTGAAATGAAAAAGTTTGAGGTAGTAAGAAAAGATTGCTGAGGTTTTAAAACTTCTCCTCGCTCTCCAACAAAGACCCACTTTAACGATCTGCTTCTCACAACAACAACACAGGTACATACACCTGCCGCTTCAGCCTGCAGCCCACACACACCTGGACTTATAGAATTGTTTTTTTTAAATGAGAGAGCCAATGAGAACAGAGCTCATTTACATATATCAGTCTTAAGCCCTATTAGAGCTGGATTAGTATTCTCTGGGTATGTGGTGTAGTTTGAGCGATTAGTGACCTCTGTTTTTTTAATCCAGTATGATGCCCCCTAGTGTGTGTTCACCAGTGTGTGTGGGTGGGTGTGTGTGTGTGTGTGTGTGTGGGTGGGTGTTTCACTGCCCCTAATGCATGTGTTCACTAGTGCATGTGTTCACTAGTGCATGTGTGTGTGTGTTTTCACTATTGAGTGTGTATGTGGGTGTTTTGCTGCAACCCTAGTGTGTGTGTTCACTAGTGTGCATGTATGGGGTGTTTCACTGCCCCCCAGTGTGTGTGTGTGTGTATGTGTGTTCACTAGTGTGTGTGTGTGTGTGTGTGTTCACTAGAGTGCGTGTGTGTGTTTCACTGTCCCCTAGTGTGTGTTCACTCATGTGTGTGTGTGTTCACTAGTGTGTGTGTGTGTGTTTTACTGTCCCCTAGTGTGTGTTCACTAGTGTGTGTGTGTATGTGGGTGTTGCACTGCCCCCCTAGTGTGTGTGTTCACTAGTGTGTGTGTGTTCACTAGTGTGCATGTGTGTGTGTGTTCACTAGTGCGCGCATGTTTTTACTAATGTGTGTGTATGTGGGTGTTTCACTGCCCCTAATGCATGTGTGTGTGTTTTCACTATTGTGCATGTATGTGGGTGTTTCACTGCCCCCAGTGTGTGTGTTTCACTGTCCCCTAGTGTGTGTGTTCACTAGTGTGTGTGTGTGTGTGTGTATGTGTGTTCACTAGTGTGCGTGTGTGTGTGTGTGTGTGTGTTTCACTGTCCCCTAGTGTGTGTGTATGTGGGTGTTTCACTGCCCCCTAGTGTGTATGTTCACTAATGTGTGTTCACTAGTGTGCGTGTGTGTGTGTGTTTCACTGTCCCCTAGTGTGTGTGTTCACTAGTATGTGTGTATGTGGGTGTTGCACTGCCACCCTAGTGTGTATGTTCACTAGTGTGTGTGTTCACTAGAGTGTGCGTGTGTGTGTTTCACTGTCCCCTAGTGTGTGTTCACTAATGTGTGTGTGTGTGTGTGTTCACTAGTGTGTGTGTGTGTGTGTTTCACTGTCCCCTAGTGTGTGTGTTCACTAGTGTGTGTGTGTATGTGGGTGTTGCACTGCCCCCCCTAGTGTGTGTGTTTACTAGTGTATGTGTATGTATGTGTGTGTTCACTAGTGTGTGTGTGTGTGTTCACTAGTGTGCATGTGTGTGTGTGTGTGTGTTCACTAGTGCGCGTGTGTTTTCACTAATGTGTGTGTATGTGGGTGTTTCACTGCCCCTAATGCATGTGTGTGTGTGTGTTTTCACTATTGTGTGTGTATGTGGGTGTTTTGCTGCCACCCTAGTGTGTGTGTTCACTAGTGTGCATGTATGTGGGTGTTTCACTGCCCCCCAGTGTGTGTGTTTCACTGTCCCCTAGTGTGTGTGTTCACTAGTGTGTGTGTGTGTGTGTGTATGTGTGTTCACTAGTGTGTGTGTGTGTGTTCACTAGTGTGCGTGTGTGTGTGTTTCACTGTCCCCTAGTGTGTGTGTTCACTAGTGTGTGTGTGTATGTGGGTGTTGCACTGCCCCCCCTAGTGTGTGTGTTTACTAGTGTATGTGTATGTATGTGTGTGTTCACTAGTGTGTGTGTGTGTTCACTAGTGTGCATGTGTGTGTTCACTAGTGCGTGTGTGTTTTCACTAATGTGTGTGTATGTGGGTGTTTCACTGCCCCTAATGCATGTGTGTGTGTGTTTTCACTATTGTGTGTGTATGTGGGTGTTTTGCTGCCACCCTAGTGTGTGTGTTCACTAGTGTGCATGTATGTGGGTGTTTCACTGCCCCCCAGTGTGTGTGTTTCACTGTCCCCTAGTGTGTGTGTTCACTAGTGTGTGTGTGTGTGTATGTGTGTTCACTAGTGTGTGTGTGTGTGTGTTCACTAGTGTGCGTGTGTGTGTTTCACTGTCCCCTAGTGTGTGTGTTCACTAGAGTGTGTGCATGTGGGTGTAGCTGTCAGTGTGTTATGGTTGTAAAGTGCGGGTGGTGGTGTGTGACGTTGGTGTCAGATCTGTGTGATGGTGTGTTGAGATGCTTTACGTCGTGTGTGCCGGTGCTGGACCTCCTCCGCTCACACTAGTCCCACTAAGTAGAGCTTAAAGGTGTGAAGGGGAAGTCAATAAAAATGATTTTGGCTGTTTTTGGTATATAAGCCAGCAGACGTGTTGAATGTGGTTCAGAGAGAAACAGCTGGAGGAGTTTGTAGTTTTTCTTCGTGGTCAGGCCGCGCGGTCTGAGCCGCAGTCTGTAAACTCCATCCTCGGTTTAAGGACTAAGACAGTCTGTGTCTGATCCGCTGCTGTTGTTGTTTATCTCACGAATGTCCTGCAGTCGAACAATGTCTCCGTGATTGTGCTGCATGTAAACGGGGCCTCAGAGCTTCCAGGCGCGAGGAGGAAGATGATGCAAATCAAAATTAAAACTGTATTAATTTCCTAAGCGGCGAGCGCAGTGGAAAACAGCACTGCGGCACTTTGCGGCAATTGGACTGAGCAGAGATGATGCCGGCTTCGCCTCCAGCTGCTGCTGAATGTATAAGAAGAGGCCTAATGACCCTTGAGATGCGGAGTTTTCTAAACTAGACAGCTTTCTGGCTAATACGAAACTGTAGCCGCTCAATTAAAGACTCTGCGCTACCGTGCATGTATAACGATGCTCCAGTCTTTCTCCGTCCACGAGCCGGCCAATTACCCCGCAATGCCACTGGAGGAGAAACTTATTCATGAAGCACAATGCATTCCTGCTGCCTCTGACAAAGAGGACACTGTACAACGAGCAAATCCTGTCCAACTAACTTTCTGACTCGGACGTCTGAGTCATGTTGTGGATTAGACTCGTGGCAGCTCCGGTATATAAACAATGCCAGTTAAACCTGCGTCCCCCATCGTTTACACTGTTCATCAGAATTTATCATCAGACATTTCAGACATTTACTGGAAACAGCTGCTCTGTGCTTGCACTCACTGGCCACTTTATCAGAAACACCCACCTTGTACTTCTACTAACTGGACACTTTATTGGAAACACCCACCTTGTACTTCTACTAACTGGACACTTTATTGGAAACACCCACCTTGTGCTTCTACTAACTGGACACTTTATAGGAAACACCCACCTTGTGCTTCTACTAACTGG
>CM038721.1:42992868-43047514 GCA_021613375.1 Megaleporinus macrocephalus | reverse complement strand
ACCAACACCAACACTCACTACTACATTATTTACACCACCAACACTCACTACTACACTATTTACACCACCAACACTCACTACTACACTATTTACATCACTTCTAAACTATTTCCACCAACACCAAACATTAACACTCACTACTACACCACCAACACTCACTACTACACTATTTATACCAATACACTGTAACACATTACTCCCATTTAAATTTCTGCTTTATTAATATTCATAATTTTATTAGCATATTAAGTGCTTATTCTTTTTTTCTTTTTAATATTTCTATGATTTTATTTTGTATTTGTTTTAAAAACCTTTTCATTCTCAATTTTGTAGTTAATTGTTTTGTGTCTTTAATCAGTGCAGTGTGGTATAAAGGCATTTAATTATTTATAGTTTATTGATGTTATTAGTCTGGTTATTAGTTTTTATCATCATTAAAACATTAAAACTCCATATACTATATTTCAGTGTGTTTTCTGTGGACCATGTTTTTTATACCAGCCTGTTATTTGACCAAGAGTTAATTAATTAATTTAAATTATATTTGTCTGTATGTTGTATGTTACTGACCGGCTGCTGGACGCTGGATCTTCGTTACGCTCTGGTCACTGGAGGCTGTTTTCAATACCAAAGTGTGATACTTGATGAATGACGCTGGGTGAACGGACGTGACTCTGATAAATTGAATTCTCATCAATCAGCAGCAGATGATCAATCACTGACATCACTGAGGAGGTTCTGTTTTCCTACTCTCAGACTGAGACACTGACCGGAGGAAGCAGCACGTCACACCGTAACAGCTCAGAGCTGATATACTCTCCTTCTGCAGGTAAAGACACAAACTCACAGATCAGTATCCGTTCCCGTAGCAACGTTTAGATTTTAATTGTAACTTTTACATAAAAACGTATTTGTGTCATTACCGAAACACAAAGGGTTTCAGTGTGTAGACAAAGCCTTGTTCTAGCCTCGCTGGGAACGCATCTCTGTTCCTCGAGTTCGGAAGTAAATCAGTCCCGAAGTCTGAAAATCTGTGTGTAACATTCAGAACAGTCACTGTTGAAACCACATTTTCGGAACTTTCTCGTGTTTTAATGATAAAATATAATGATTGTAAGTGTCTGTGTGACTGTTCAGAGCTAAAATCACCACTGAAACAGTCCCTATTGTAAAATTCTATAGCTTTAAGTTATAGTTGTTTCGGTAGTGACAAAAAGAAATGTTAAATTATTAATATTAAACATAATTAAGTTATAGACTCTGAATTTTAAAGATCAGTTTAAGGTCCCAAACGTGTTTCGGCTCTGAGTAGCAACTAACTGACACTTATTCTTCATAATAACATATATACTGCAGATACAAATATCATCACCTGTTTATCATTTTATTTGCTGTTTATCTGAACTGAAAGTTACTGAAATATTAACAAAATACGGAAATTTCTTATATATATATATATCATCAAATTATCTTGCGTTGATATTTGATCTTAACATCTAGAATACATTCTAATCCAGATTTCCGTCTAATGAATATCAAACACTCTTTATATGAATGTTATCAGACCATAACTGTACTTACTAGTACTTACAAATAAAACTGCAACCAGGTTTTAAATTTAAATTGATTCCAGACTTTTCCATGTTTACAGTTCTGTGCAAGTTTTAGACACTTGGAGACATTATTATATATAAAAAGCTATATTTTCCAGACAGGAAGTTATTTACTCAGGAATCACTTTATTATTAAATATGAATCAGTATTAATAGAGTAAGTAGAGCTTTTACACTTTATTATTAAATATTAATCAGTATTAATAGAGTAAGTAGTGTTTTTCATACGTCAGTGTGTTTATTTAACTCTTTCCAAGCTTCTTCTAAACAACCCAGTATTATTATCAGTTCTCATCTAATACCTGCTTTGACTGCTCAGTACTTCATTAAGATAAATCAAGATTTACTGCTGAAGGAACTGAACACATTCATACAATGTCTGGGGCGTCCAGGAGAAATCTGGAACCTAACTTTGTTCTTCAAACTGGATCAAGATCTGATCTACTTCTCTCACAATAACATATTCATGTTACTTTGTATTGTATGTCTGATTATTTACATCTGTTATAATCAGATCTGCTGTTCTTACTGGTGATCAGACACTTATTTTTATCTTAGAAACTGATTCATCTTTTTTGGACACAATGACTAAGTGATTTAAGACCCTGTTTGTGATGAAGGTTCCTCTGGAATTATGGAGTAGATATCTGCTCTTATCTCTATATAAATGTGAACTCTTCTTCTCAGTGACGCTGATGTTCCTTCACTCCACACCTCCTGCTCCGGCGCCTCTTCCTGCAGAGCAGCGCTCAGTAATCCATCACGCTGCTGGAGTTAGCTGTTAGCTGTTAGCAGGCTGTGTTGACCCAGGGCAGTTTTAGTGGTGAAGGGTAAATGCAGCCCCGCAGCTCTGGGCTTATCTCTGACCCCCGGCTGACCCTCGACTACCGGTCGTCCTCCTGCTCCAGACGGCCAGACGACATCTGCGGTGATCTATTGGTGTCTGTTGTCCAGTAACCCAAAATTATTGTTACTTCTATGAGATCCTGAAAGTAAAAGTATCCTAGCAGTCTCAGACGCCCTGCAGAGCTTCCCTAAAGACCTGCTGTGGAAGTTCAGAGAACATCCAGCCTTCATCAGCGGGGAGAGTGAAGGTTGGTCGACTCTTTATTCTCCTTTTTTGGATTCAAATAAAACCAGCACAGCAACTGAAGTCTGTTCTTCTCCATTTGGTTCCTCTTGGTCAAAAATAAAAGGCTAAAGTTTGTGAGGAGCAGAGCAGTCTATGAGCTGAAGTTCTCCTCAAACACTTCTCACATGTGTTTTCTCTGTGGTGGAACAAGCTATCTGTCTCCATCCATCTCTCATGACCTTCTAGAAGTGTTAAAAAATTCTCAGATCCCAAAACATCTGCGCTGAGTTTCGTAGCTGAGCTGAAGTAGAAGTTCTTAGAAGATGTAGCATCAGCACCGGACCTGTACAGCTCTGTTCTTCTCTATTTGCTTCCTCCTGGTCAAAAATAAACCACTGAAGCTTGAAAGAGAAGTAGAGCAATCTATGTTTGGTGCCAGTGGGCTCTAATGTTGGCTAACTAGCTAATCTAGCTAAAGTTAGCAGCACTGGTAAAAGCCAAACTTTGTGGTTCTTCTTGATGTACTGTGGGGTTAATAGGGAGTTCAGCTGTTTCTCTGTGCAGCCCAGATATACTGAAGATACTAAGCCTTAGCTAGCTATCTCCATCTTAGCTGCATAGCTGGCTTTGTCAGCCCTTGTCTGACCGACAAGCCTGATAACTGAAACATGAAGAAACTCCCTATAAAGAATCAAACATAACTGTAAACAACCAGTTTATCTTTAGCCAGTGGTGCTAACGTTAGCTAGATTAGCCATCATTAGAGTCCAGACTCAAACCTGGACATAAAGGTTCATACGTCACAGCTTCATCACTTCAGCTCACCCCACAATTATTTAGTGGACCTTCTTTGCAGCAGCTGAGATGTTTATTAGAACTCCATCATCTCAACTCATCCTAAAGGTGATCAGCAGAGCTTCATCCCTCTAACTCCACCCAAAGGTGCTCTGTGGAGCTTCTGTACTCCATCTTATCCCAACAGGTTAACCTCATACCTCCAGCTCTAAAGAACTCCACTCTGATCTCAAAGATGTGCACTAAAGCTTCATCAATCCAACTAATCCTGAAGGGTGCTCATTGAAGCTCCATCATACTACCCCCAATCCAACATCCTGAAGATGTTCAGTTCATATACTCTCAAAATGTGGATGTTCCATTGAGCTTCAATGCCTCAGAGAACATGTTTCCAGTGGTCTACACCAAACCAGTGCACTGCTCATGGAGGCCTTGGACTTCTCTGCAGCATGAATGTTTCTATGTGTGCTTTAACATGAGTGGTCAGCATTGAGATCACCTTCAGAGGCCATATTGTGACACTTGCCCAATGCAGTAGGAGGCGAACAGAGCAGTGTTAATCCAACCAATTGATTTAAATCAGCTTCAGCATTTATTTAAATCACAAATGTTCAATTATTAAGACAATGGCACTGACAGGGCCCAAAGCCAGGCCTACTTAGTAAAACCAGCTCATATACCAAACTTGTTACCAAAATGCTGTTTCAAAAGCCTAAAACAGTGACATAGACTAGATGTGTGATAAAGAAACAAACATTAACAATACAAACAGGAAACACACATCTAGACTACAATTACCTTTCATACTAAAACATAACTCCACATACCATAAACCATCAGGCAAATATATACTGCTGCTTTTCCCGTGTGCACTTAAATAGCACACCACACTTCAGCACCTACAAGGTTGCATTAAAACAATACAACATCACCAATCACCAAAATCAATACCCCTCAATACCAAATTCACACTTAAAACACTAACCCTTAAGATGCGACCATAGCTCCCCGCTTAATGGAACTCACACTCCACTTAGAGGAACACTCTCCCTTTAAGTTTGGCCTGGAACACTCACACTGCAGACCAAGCACATGTGCTCGCTGGTAACTCACTGTGGGGCGCCATCTTTGTTCTGCGCTCTAAAACAGCAAACTACCAAATTAACTGCAGTAGCAGGCCTACCATAAAGGTTCTGGCCAACTACCGTATTCACTGAAGTAGCAGACCTCCATCAATGGAGCCCATTACAATATGTTCCAACATCATCTGGACACTTTTGATGTCTATAAATGTCTCCTGGTCAGACCTTCACTGCTGCACCTCCTCATGTAGGCTGATCGCTGTACAGTCGTGGCTAAACGTTTTGAGAATGGCACAAATGTTGGTTTTCACAGAGTTTACTGTCTCAGATCTTCTCTAGAATGTGTAGATGATCAGATGAAAGTCATTAATGCCATGAAACATGACCTCATCACAACAATGACTGCACTCCAGCCCTACAGAATGACCTCACACATCATTTTAGTGATGATCTCGTTAGCTCAGGAGAAAAACTTAATGAGAACCAGACAGCTGATATCACTCTGTCCTGCGGATCAGAAGAGCAGACTGGCTGCTTTAAAATGGTAGTGGTGCTTTAAGGTTTTCTCCTGGTAACCATGGTTACCTCCAAGGAAACACGTGCAGTCATCATTGCATTGCATCAAAAAGTTTTCACAGGTGAGGACACTGCTGCTTTAAGATACACCCAAATCAACCATTCATCCAATCATGAAGAACTTTAAGGAGAGTGGTTCAGCTGCAGTGAAGAAGCTTCAGGACGCCCAAGAACATCAAGCAAGCATCAGGACCGTCTCCTAAAGAGGACGCAGCTACAAGATCAGGTCACTTTTGACAGGTCACTTTTGAAGAAGATCATCAAGGACAGACTGACGTTCTGCAGGTAGTATAGGAATTGGACTGCAGAGGACTGGGGTACAGTTATTCTCTCTGATGAAGCTCCTTCAGACTGTTTGGGACATCTGGAAAAATTATTGTCTGGAGAAGAAAAGGTGAGCGCCACCATGAGTCCTGTGTCCCGCCAAGAGTGGAGCATCCTGAGACTATTCCTGTGTGGGGTTGCTTCTCATCCAGGAGAGAGGGTTCACTTAGAATTTGGCCTACGAGCAACTTCTCCCAACAATCCAGGAGCAGTTTGGAGATGAACAATGCTTTCTCCAGCATGAGAAATGTCACCATGTCACAAGACAAAAGTGATGACCAGGTGGCTCGGTGAACAAAACACTAAAATTTTTGGTCCATGGCCAGGAACCTCCCCAGATCTCAATCCCACTGAGAACCTGTAGTCAGTCCTCAAAAAAAGGGTGGACAAACAAAAACCCAGAAATGTGTGATCAACTTCAAACACTGATTAGGCAAGAGCGGGTCGCCATCATTCAAGATTCTGCTCAGAAGCTGATCTCCAGCATGCTGAGGAGAACTG
The DNA here is from genome assembly GCA_021613375.1 of Megaleporinus macrocephalus. Lineage (NCBI taxonomy): Eukaryota > Metazoa > Chordata > Actinopteri > Characiformes > Anostomidae > Megaleporinus > Megaleporinus macrocephalus. The sequence goes on along the minus strand of CM038721.1, from coordinate 43,041,551 downwards.
CAGAAGTCTTAAAGAAGAAGATCAACTCTGTAAATATGAAGTCTTTACTGAAACTGGATGAGTTTGTTAATAAGAAGTATTAACGTATGGAATGCTTATCATTAACTTCATTATATCATATAAACATCTGACCACAGCTTCTACACACACTGAGACAGCAAACTTTGTGAGAACCAACATCTGTGCCGTGACTGTAGGTGTGGGCGAGAGAGAGAAGAATAGATCTGAGGAGAAAGTGAGGTTTGGTGTTTCCCTCGTTCTGCTCGATCCTATTTCTCTCACGCATCATAAACACAACGAGGCTGTTTGATGAGAAAATGAAAGATAATGAGAGAATGGGCGAGCAGAGACAAACAGAGGCGTCTCTCCGAGGGCCTTCTCCCCGCGTCCTGATGTAAGACGCTGTAATTCCGCCGATGGAGAGGAGCGGTGGGCCTGTAGGGTGAATTGGTAATGGGCAATAAAGGGCAGCTCTTAGGCTGCTGGAGCTCGGGGGGCTGAGAAACCTGTCAGAGTCCTCCGCTCCGTCCCCGCATGACTGATTCCATTACAGACGCGCTCTCGCAGCTTGTTCCTCTCTTTTTTCTAAAAGAGGTTTTTTGTGTGTGTATCGTTCTCAGATTTATGACCAGCACAGGACTCGTATTACCCTCTATCGCCGCCCCGGAGGTGGCTGTGTCTGCTGTAATAAATCGTGGGCCTCGGCTCCGCCCACAGCAGCGGCACTATAACAGAGCGGGAGTTGAAAGGCCCGCGGCGGACGGCGGATAATTCACCTTCCATGCTACATTACTCGGAATGTGGTCATTTCCATACACAGTCCAGTCCAGTCCAGTCCAGTCCGCCTGCGGAGCTCCGGTCTGTGTTTCAGTTTAATCTTTAACTGCAGGATTAATATTAATATTAGGTATTAGTATTAGTATTAGTATTAGTAATAGTAATAGTATTAGTATTAGTATTAGTATTAGTAATAGTAATAGTAATAGTATTAGTATTAGTATTAGTAATAGTAATAGTAATAGTATTCAGATATTAATGTTAAAACTGTAAGACTCATATGTGAGAGTCAGAGACTCTGTTTACACCCGTGTGACTCGATTCTGGATTATATCCTAAAAAGATTTCAGTCTCGTGTTTACAGTCAGACTGAATTCTGATTGCTGTGTGAAGAGAAATATGCAAATCTGCTCATTTAAATATTACACAGTTCTTTTGGCTGGTACTGGGAGGAGTTCAGGTTGTACTGGGAGTGGTTTTGGTTGTACTGGGAGGGGTTTTGGTTGTACTGGATAGAGTTTGGGTTGTACTGGGAGTGGTTTTAGTTGTACTGTTAGTGGGTTTGGTTGTACTGGATGGAGTTTTGGTTGTACTGGATAGAGTTTGGGTTATACTGGGAGGGGTTTTGATTGTACTGGGTGGAATTTGGGTTGTACTAGGAGGAGTTTGTTTTGTACCGCAGACATTTTCATTGTACTGGGAGAAGGTTTGAATGTATTGAGAAGGGTTGGTGCTAAAGGGTTTTGGTTGTATGAGGAGGGGTTTAGGTTGTACTAGGAGGGTTTTGTTTGTACTGGGAAACGTTTTTCTTGCACTGGGAGAAGTGGTGGGCTCACAGTCCATTCCTACACCACTTCCTCACATTATAATAAGTTTTATTATAGCTGTCTCTCTTCTCCTCTTCCCTCTCAATAGCTTTAATTTGACCAGTGTAGTGGCCGCTGTGATGTGGTCAGGGTCGCAGTGGGGCAGAGTGTCTGGACACTCCAGGAAGATAAGACGTCCTTTCATGTCCCGCCGCTGTGTAATTAGTCCCGACACATTAAACAGCAGCGAGTCACTGACTGAGGCAGAAGGTCTTTGGTCTCCAGTCAGTTTGAGGCAGTTTGTGGGTTCAAACAAAAAGATTCATATCAAATCAACCAACGGACCAGTCAACCTACACCAGTAAACCTGCACCAGTGAAGCTACACCAGTGAAGCTACACCAGTGAACCTACACCAGTAAACCTGCACCAGTGAAGCTACACCAGTGAACCTACACCAGTGAACCTACACCGTGAACCTACACCAGTCAACCTACACCAGTAAACCTGCACCAGTGAAGCTACACCAGTGAACCTACACCAGTGAACCTACACCGTGAACCTACACCAGTGAACCTACACCAGTGAAGCTACACCAGTGAAGCTACACCAGTGAACCTACACCAGTAAACCTACACCAGTGAACCTACACCGTGAACCTACACCAGTAAACCTGCACCAGTGAAGCTACACCAGTGAACCTATACCAGTGAACCTACACCAGAGAACCTACACCAGTGAACCTACACCAGTGAACCTACACCGTGAACCTACACCAGTAAACCTGCACCAGTGAAGCTACACCAGTGAACCTATACCAGTGAACCTACACCAGTGAACCTACACCAGTAAACCTACACCAGTAAACCTGCACCAGTGAAGCTACACCAGTGAACCTACACCAGTGAACCTACACCAGTAAACCTACACCAGTGAACCTGCACCAGTGAAGCTACACAAGTAAACCTTTGGGGACTATTTGAACCTCACAGCGTCCTGCATGTATCCCTCCACCATGAATGGAGTTTAAGACTGAGATCTTCTCTAAACTATCATAAACAGAGTCTCAGAATCAGACAGTGTATTTATAACATCTACTGTAAGAACTTTCTGTGAGGAGCTTTTAGAGGAGGACGTCTGGTTCCATTCACAAACACTGTGAACAGATCTGACTGTATCTAGAACAGCTTTTAGAGGTGGACGTCTGGTTCTATTCACCACCACTGTGAACAGATCTGACTGTATCTAGAACAGCTTTTAGAGGAGGACGTCTGGTTCTATTCACCACCACTGTGAACAGATCTGACTGTATCTAGAACAGAGAGATTCACACAGAACCCGCTCTGAGTATCTGAACTCTTTAATGATGTAAAACAGGTTGATGTTCTCTTTAAAGACCACTAAATGTATTTACTTCCTGACGGTCTGTGAGCTGAGCAGCTCTGTGGGATGTATGCTGAGAGTAAAGGGTTAATGACTGGCTGTACGCTGTAATTGAGCTAACCTGCTGTGCTGCTTCACTACTTACTCATTTAACTGCAGTAAAACCTGCAGAAGCTTCAGTTCACATGCAGCTCATAAACACTAATGATGCATCTGGAATCTGACCGGAAAAAACCTTCACGTCATCCTTCAACCCCAGTTCTACAGCTCAGCCCAGAAAACATGTTTATTTATTTATTTATTTATTTATAAAACACAGATAAACACCGCTATGTACAGTCAGTACACAGTTACATACTCACTGATCTGATCTGGTTTAAAGAGTGGAATTCTGGGAAAGCTAAATGGTCCTCCTGGTTTTAAAGTTCCAGAGAAGCTGATCTACAATCTCCACATACACAGTAATGAATTTCTTCCTAAAGTCTAATAACCGACTCATATCCACCGTGTTTCTCTCCCCTCCACGTAAACCAGGTCCTAATCTTGGGTAACGCTTCTGTTCCTATCTGAGTGAGCTAACGAGCTAAAGCTAATTAAGTATCTTAAAGTCACTCTCCATTCAGTCCATACAGGAAACCAAACCTCAACAACAGCCCATTTTCAATTCAGACTTTTTGTGATGTCACAAGCATCAACACATATCCCCACCCATTAATACTGAAGCTTGTTACTATACAGCAGATTAGCCCCACCCACTCACACTGAAGTTTATTACTATACAGCAGATTAGCCCCACCCACTCACACTGAAGTTTATTACTATACAGCAGATTAGCCCCACCCACTCACACTGAAGTTTATTGCTATATAGCAGATTAGCCCCACCCACTCACACTGAAGTTTATTACTATACAGCAGATTAGCCCCACCCACTCACACTGAAGTTTGTTACTATATAGCAGATTAGCCCCACCCACTCACACTGAAGTTTATTGCTATACAGCAGATTAGCCCCACCCACTCACACTGAAGTTTATTGCTATACAGCAGATTAGCCCCACCCACTCACACTGAAGTTTATTACTATACAGCAGATTAGCCCCACCCACTCACACTGAAGTTTGTTACTATATAGCAGATTAGCCCCACCCACTCACACTGAAGTTTATTGCTATACAGCAGATTAGCCCCGCCCATTAACACTGAAGTTTGTTACTATATAGCAGATTAGCCCCGCCCATTAACACTGAAGTTTGTTACTATATAGCAGATTAGCCCCACCCATTAACACTGAAGTTTGTTACTATACAGCAGATTAGCCCCACCCACTCACACTGAAGTTTGTTACTATATAGCAGATTAGCCCCACCCATTAACACTGAAGTTTGTTACTATATAGCAGATTAGCCCCGCCCATTAACACTGAAGTTTGTTACTATACAGCAGATTAGCCCCACCCATTAACACTGAAGTTTGTTACTATATAGCAGATTAGCCCCACCCATTAACACTGAAGTTTGTTACTATATAGCAGATTAGCCCCACCCACTCACACTGAAGTTTGTTACTATATAGCAGATTAGCCCCACCCATTAACACTGAAGTTTGTTACTATATAGCAGATTAGCCCCGCCCATAAACACTTAAGTTTGTTATTATACAGCAGATTAGCCCCGCCCATAAACAATGAAGTTTATTATACAGCAGATTAGCCCCGCCCATTAACACTGAAGTTTATTATACAGCAGATTAGCCCCGCCCATTAACATTAAAGTTTGTTACCATACAGCTCATTAGCCCCACCCACTCATACTGTTATGTTCCATTAACAAGTCATGTTTTGACTCAGACTGCTCTCTGAATGAGGCACAGTCAGGGCAGCCAATCAGAACAGAGCACATTTACATATATCTGCATGCACTGTAATAAAAGCAGCCTCTGAGCTTCATGACTCGGTTCAGTTTTGGTGAACGTCAGTGTGAAATTAGAGGACACGCTCTGAGTGAGACAGGCTCTGGTGAACGTCACTGCAGCGGAGCAGCTCGGCAGATTCAGACAGAGATGAATTCAGTCCTCGGAGCTCAGAGGGAATGTTTTTCCTCCCCGTTTGACCGCAGACTTGAGAATTTTATCATTTCTCCGAGCGAGGCGTCATCGGTCATTTTCAAACAGGAGCCAGAATCTTCCCAGATTAACAGCGTGGATCAGAGATCAAAGCTAATCCTGCTATTGGAGATGATTAAACGTCTGCGTCTAATAAATAAACAACGTTGTTCCTAAAACCTGCTCGGCCAGTGTCCTCCAGACCTCTCTGGGGTCAGTCCTCCTCGTCCCGGGGGGGCGCTGTTTCCTTGTTTCTGTTGTCATTTCTAATCAAATCTTTTAGGAAATTCTTATTTTGACGTGTTTTCACTTCCAAGCTTTCCACATTCCCGCTCGGCGGACGGCCAGTCCAATTATTTGTCATCTGGACGATGAAAACACATTCCTGCAGCGCGACCCCTGAGGGCCCGGAGCCCGATAGGAGCCGTTAGTCAGCCCAGAAAGAGTCAGAGCCGGAGTCATCCAGGAGTCACAAACGCTCCCAGTTCCAACAACAAAAAAATCAGGGAGAGTTAAAAGTCGGGAATCTGGCTGCCTTCAAGGTTTGAGGTCAGCGAGTTAAAGGAAAACTTAATTAACAAGATTCATCAGGAACGCCAGACGCAGCCGATCAGCTGAAACGCCCAACATCTGAAGTTAGCTGCAGCTGGAGATGCTAACATACGCTGCACTGTCTCCAAACTCCAGGTCCTAAACTGGGATCCCGACCGGGTCTTCGTTTTGTTTCACACTGATGAGCTTCATAAACCTAAACAGCAGAGCAGCTACTGTTAGTAACCGGAACCTCTTTCACCTCAGCACAGTCTGTGGTATCATTCCACTGAATGCATCCGAAAATAAAGCTGCATAAAAATTCCTGAACACACAGACGCTAATCAAAACAGTGACCGGTTCTGACCACATTTTCAGCACCAGTGAGCCTCGAGTTCAGGAGGACTGTCTCAGATGGATTCTGGACTTTGTAGTTTAAAAAACAGCTTCAGCCCAAAAATATTCATTCATTTATTTATTTAGTTATTTATTTATAAAACACTGATAAACACTGCTATGTACAGTCAGTACACACTTACACACTCACTGGTCTGATCTGGTTTAAAGAGTGGAATTCTGGGAAAGCTAAACGGTCCTCCTGGTTTTAAAGCTCCAGAGAAGCTGATCTACAATTAAACTCTCCTGTCCATTCAGTCCATACAGGAAACCAAACCACAACAACAGCCCATTTTCAATTCAGACTTTTTGTTAGTATACAGCAGATTAGCCCCGCCCATTAACACTGGCATTTGTTAGTATACAGCAGATTAGCCCCGCCCATTAACACTGGCATTTGTTAGTATACAGCAGATTAGCCCCGCCCATTAACACTGGCATTTGTTGCGATACAGCAGATTAGCCCCGCCCATTAACACAAGGATTTGTTGCTATACAGCAGATTAGCCCCGCCCATTAACACTGACATTTGTTACTATACAGCAGATTAGCCCCGCCCACTCAGACTGTTATGTTTCAGACTGCCTCTTGAATTATGTATAATTCAGGGCAGCCAATCAGAACAGAGCTCATTTACATAAATCTGTATGCACAGTAACAAAAAGCCCCCCGACGTACCTTTCCACTGTCAGGTGGTCCAGCCGAGGTGGAGGGTCTGCTGTGGGAAGTGGGTACAAGCTCTTGTGTAACCTTCATCCAGCCTGTGTTGAACCCATAACCCCCCTCCTTCCACCCCCACCCCCCCCTCCGGGCAGCGTTACCTGAACATCTCGTGGATGAACTTCAGATCAAAGAAGATGTTTGAGACTCACCAGACCATCAAACACTATTCTACCCATCCCGGAGGAGAGAAGAGCGGAAGCTACCGGAACTGAGATCCTACAGCATGAAGATCATCTTTCCTGTAGATAATCCTGTGAAGTTAATCTGTAACTCAGTTTAGTGCAGAGAAGGTGTAACTACTGGACCGAAGCTGATTGGTTGATAGTGAGTGTAGATTAATGTTATGGATTTTACTGTCATGATCATGAAGAAAATTAAAAAAATTATAATTTAAATAATTATGATTGACAGTTTATTGTCCAGTACAACTACTGAAGAGCACTAACATTACTCTGACCTCTCTGATACAGTTTACTGCTTATTTATTTTAGAGTATATACTCACTTCACACTCTCAACACTCAAAAACACTTTAAACACTCAAAAACATTTTAAAAATACTTTAAACACTTTAAACACTCAAAAACACTCAAAAACACTTTAAACACTCAAAAACACTTTAAACACTCAAAAGCACTTTAAACACTCAAAAACACTTTAAACACTTTAAACACTCAAAAACACTTTAAACACTCAAAAACACTTTAAAAACACTTTAAACACTCAAAAACACTTTAAACACTCAAAAACACTTTAAACACTTTAAACACTTTAAACACTCAAAAACACTTTAAACACTCAAAAACACTTTAAACACTCAAAAACGCTTTAAACACTTTAAACACTCAAAAACACTTTAAACACTCAAAAACACTTTAAACACTTTAGACACTCAAAAACACTTTAAACACTCAAAAACACTTTAAACACTTTAAACACTCAAAACACTTTAAACACTCAAAAACACTTTAAACACTGAGTGATTTTTATTTTCCTGCATATTTTGTGTTCAGCTAGGGTCCAGAGTGAAGATACAGTAGATGTGTGTGTGTGTGTGTGTGTGTGTGTGTGTGTGTGTGTGTGCTTCAATGCTTCCTAACATGTGTTCTCTAGTATGTGTGTGTTCACTAGTGTCTGTGTGTATGTTTCACTGCCCCTATAGTGTGTGTTCACTAGTGTGTGTTCACTAGTGTGTGTGTGTGTATGTGGGTGTTTCCCTGCCCCCCGTAGCGTGTGTTCTCTAGTATGTGTGTGTTCACTAGTGTCTGTGTGTATGTTTCACTGCCCCTATAGTGTGTGTTCATTAGTGTGTGTGTTCACTAGTGTGTGTGTGTGTATGTGGGTGTTTCCCTGCCCCCGTAGCGTGTGTTCACTAGTGTGTGTGTTCACTAGTGTGTGTGTATGTGGGTGTTTCCCTGCCCCCCGTAGCGTGTGTTCACTAGTGTGTGTGTTCACTAGTGTGTGTATATGGGTGTTTGACTGCACTGCTGGGTTAAAGGTGGAGGTCAGGGTCCTCTGTGTGTGACTCTGTTGGTCAGTAGTGTTAGATTCTGGTAGCCGGTTCGGCTCTCTGCTGTGAAGTGATTATTTGGAGATACGCTGTGATGACGGTGGTGATGCGGTGTAACCGTAGCTACCAGAACACAAAACAGACAACAAACGTGGAGGTAACATAAACAAAGCTTACTCCAAATCCATTCCTCACCTGGAGAAAGCTTCCGTGTGATCATCAGGTGTAAAGTAAAACACGGTCACTACACAGAGACTACAGACACGCTCCCCTCGTCTGTTTATACTAAACACAGCTCCTCAGGTTTACAGCTTCATCCTCATCTAAGCTCTGCGCGGTGACGTCCTGCTGCTGCTTCAGGTCCAGAGTGAAGATACAGTAGATCTACTAACCGAGACATTCTGAATATGATGATGTTTCTAGACTCTGTTTATTCAGTGTTTTACTGAACGGTCTCTACTTCCATCCATCATCTTCAGCTTTATCCCGCTAGCCAGGGTCACGGGGGGGCCGGAGCCAATCCCAGCATCATATGTGTTTGGACTGTGGGAGGAAACCGGAGTACCTGAAGGAACCCATACACACTCCACACAGAACCACCCAGACCGGGAATCCAACCCAGATCATTTTACTGTGAGGAGACAGTACTGACCACTACACCACCATACTGACCACTACACCACCATACTAACCACTACACCACCATACTAACCACTACACCACCATACTGACCACTACACCACCATACTAACCACTACACCACCATACTAACCACTACACCACCATACTAACCACTACACCACCATACTAACCACTACACCACCGTACTAACCACTACACCACCATACTGACCACTACACCACCATACTAACCACTACACCACCATACTGACCACTACACCACCATACTGACCACTACACCACCATACTAACCACTACACCACCATACTAACCACTACACCACCATACTGACCACTACACCACCATACTAACCACTACACCACCATACTGACCACTACACCACCATACTGACCACTACACCACCATACTAACCACTACACCACCATACTAACCACTACACCACCATACTGACCACTACACCACCATACTAACCACTACACCACCGTACTAACCACTACACCACCATACTAACCACTACACCACCATACTGACCACTACACCACCATACTGACCACTACACCACCTTACTAACCACTACACCACCTTACTAACCACTACACCACCATACTAACCACTACACCACCATACTGACCACTACACCACCATACTGACCACTACACCACCGTACTAACCACTACACCACCGTACTGACCACTACACCACCATACTAACCACTACACCACCATACTGACCACTACACCACCTTACTAACCACTACACCACCATACTGACCACTACACCACCATACTGACCACTACACCACCATACTAACCACTACACCACCGTACTAACCACTACACCACCGTACTGACCACTACACCACCATACTAACCACTACACCACTGTACTGACCACTACACCACCTTACTAACCACTACACCACCGTACTAACCACTACACCACCATACTGACCACTACACCACCATACTAACCACTACACCACCGTACTGACCACTACACCACCATACTAACCACTACACCACCGTACTGACCACTACACCACCATACTAACCACTACACCACCGTACTGACCACTACACCACCATACTAACCACTACACCACCGTACTAACCACTACACCACCATACTGACCACTACACCACCATACTAACCACTACACCACCGTACTGACCACTACACCACCATACTAACCACTACACCACCGTACTGACCACTACACCACCATACTAACCACTACACCACCGTACTGACCACTACACCACCGTACTAACCACTACACCACCGTACTGACCACTACACCACCATACTAACCACTACACCACCGTACTGACCACTACACCACCGTACTAACCACTACACCACCATACTGACAACTACACCACCATACTAACCACTACACCACCATACTAACCACTACACCACCGTACTAACCACTACACCACCGTACTAACCACTACACCACCGTACTAACCACTACACCACCGTACTAACCACTACACCACCATACTAACCACTACACCACCATACTAACCACTACACCACCGTACTAACCACTACACCCCCGTACTAACCACTACACCACCATACTGACCACTACACCACCATACTAACCACTACACCCCCGTACTAACCACTACACCACCATACTAACCACTACACCACCGTACTAACCACTACACCACCATACTAACCACTACACCACCATACTGACCACTACACCACCATACTAACCACTACACCACCATACTAACCACTACACCACCATACTGACCACTACACCACCATACTGACCACTACACCACCGTACTAACCACTACACCACCATACTAACCACTACACCACCATACTGACCACTACACCACCATACTGACCACTACACCACCATACTTACCACTACACCACCATACTAACCACTACACCACCATACTGACCACTACACCACCATACTAACCACTACACCACCATACTGACCACTACACCACCATACTGACCACTACACCACCATACTGACCACTACACCACCATACTAACCACTACACCACCATATTAACCACTACACCACCGTACTAACCACTACACCACCATACTGACCACTACACCACCATACTAACCACTACACCCCCGTACTAACCACTACACCACCATACTAACCACTACACCACCGTACTAACCACTACACCACCATACTAACCACTACACCACCATACTGACCACTACACCACCATACTAACCACTACACCACCATACTAACCACTACACCACCATACTGACCACTACACCACCATACTGACCACTACACCACCGTACTAACCACTACACCACCATACTAACCACTACACCACCATACTGACCACTACACCACCATACTGACCACTACACCACCATACTTACCACTACACCACCATACTAACCACTACACCACCATACTGACCACTACACCACCATACTAACCACTACACCACCATACTGACCACTACACCACCATACTGACCACTACACCACCATACTGACCACTACACCACCATACTAACCACTACACCACCATATTAACCACTACACCACCGTACTAACCACTACACCACCATACTGACCACTACACCACCATACTGACCACTACACCACCATACTGACCACTACACCACCATACTGACCACTACACCTCCATACTAACCACTACACCACCGTACTAACCACTACACCACCGTACTAACCACTACACCACCATACTAACCACTACACCACCGTACTAACCACTACACCACCATACTAACCACTACACCTCCATACTAACCACTACACCACCATACTGACCAATACACCACCGTACTAACCACTACACCACCGTACTGACCACTACACCACCATACTGACCACTACACCACCATACTGACCACTACACCTCCATACTAACCACTACACCACCGTACTAACCACTACACCACCATACTGACCACTACACCACCATACTAACCACTACACCACCATACTGACCACTACACCACCATACTGACCACTACACCACCATACTGACCACTACACCACCATACTGACCACTACACCTCCATACTGACCACTACACCACCGTACTAACCACTACACCACCGTACTAACCACTACACCACCGTACTAACCACTACACCACCATACTAACCACTACACCTCCATACTAACCACTACTCCACCATACTGACCAATACACCACCGTACTAACCACTACACCACCATACTAACCACTACACCACCGTACTGACCACTACACCACCATACTGACCACTACACCACCGTACTAACCACTACACCACCGTACTAACCACTACACCACCGTACTAACCACTACACCACCATACTAACCACTACACCACCTTACTAACCACTACACCACCGTACTAACCACTACACCACCATACTAACCACTACACCACCATACTAACCACTACACCACCATACTGACCACTACACCACCATACTGACCACTACACCACCTTACTAACCACTACACCACCATACTAACCACTACACCACCATACTGACCACTACACCACCGTACTAACCACTACACCACCATACTGACCACTACACCACCATACTGACCACTACACCACCGTACTGACCACTACACCACCATACTGACCATTACACCACCATACTGACCACTACACCACCATACTGACCACTACACCACCGTACTAACCACACCACCATACTAACCACTACACCACCGTACTGACCACTACACCACCGTACTGACCACTACACCACCTTACTAACCACTACACCACCATACTGACCACTACACCACCGTACTAACCACTACACCACCGTACTAACCACTACACCACCATACTAACCACTACACCACCATACTGACCACTACACCACCATACTGACCACTACACCACCATACTAACCACTACACCACCATACTAACCACTACACCACCGTACTAACCACTACACCACCATACTGACCACTACACCACCATACTGACCACTACACCACCATACTAACCACTACACCACCATACTGACCACTACACCACCATACTGACCACTACACCACCATACTGACCACTACACCTCCATACTGACCACTACACCACCGTACTAACCACTACACCACCGTACTAACCACTACACCACCGTACTAACCACTACACCACCATACTAACCACTACACCTCCATACTAACCACTACACCACCATACTGACCAATACACCACCGTACTAACCACTACACCACCATACTAACCACTACACCACCGTACTGACCACTACACCACCGTACTGACCACTACACCACCTTACTAACCACTACACCACCATACTGACCACTACACCACCGTACTAACCACTACACCACCGTACTAACCACTACACCACCATACTGACCACTACACCACCGTACTAACCACTACACCACCATACTAACCACTACACCACCTTACTAACCACTACACCACCGTACTAACCACTACACCACCATACTAACCACTACACCACCATACTAACCACTACACCACCATACTGACCACTACACCACCGTACTAACCACACCACCATACTAACCACTACACCACCATACTGACCACTACACCACCGTACTGACCACTACACCACCTTACTAACCACTACACCACCATACTGACCACTACACCACCGTACTAACCACTACACCACCGTACTAACCACTACACCACCGTACTAACCACTACACCACCATACTGACCACTACACCACCGTACTGACCACTACACCACCATACTGACCACTACACCACCGTACTGACCACTACACCACCATACTAACCACTACACCACCGTACTAACCACTACACCACCACACTAACCACTACACCACCATACTAACCACTACACCACCACACTAACCACTACACCACCATACTAACCACTACACCACCACACTAACCACTACACCACCATACTAACCACTACACCACCATACTAACCACTACACCACCGTACTAACCACTACACCACCGTACTAACCACTACACCACCATACTAACCACTACACCACCATACTAACCACTACACCACCGTACTAACCACTACACCACCGTACTGACCACTACACCACCGTACTGACCACTACACCACCGTACTAACCACTACACCACCGTACTGACCACTACACCACCGTACTGACCACTACACCACCGTACTGACCACTACACCACCGTACTAACCACTACACCACCACACTAACCACTACACCACCATACTGACCACTACACCACCATACTAACCACTACACCACCGTACTAACCACTACACCACCATACTAACCACTACACCACCGTACTAACCACTACACCACCGTACTAACCACTACACCACCGTACTGACCACTACACCACCGTACTGACCACTACACCACCATACTGACCACTACACCACCGTACTAACCACTACACCACCGTACTGACCACTACACCACCGTACTAACCACTACACCACCGTACTAACCACTACACCACCGTACTGACCACTACACCACCGTACTGACCACTACACCACCGTACTAACCACTACACCACCATACTAACCACTACACCACCGTACTAACCACTACACCACCGTACTAACCACTACACCACCATACTAACCACTACACCACCATACTAACCACTACACCACCATACTGACCACTACACCACCATACTAACCACTACACCACCATACTGACCACTACACCACCATACTGACCACTACACCACCATACTGACCACTACACCACCATACTGACCACTACACCACCATACTGACCTGCTTTCAGACATCGTTTCACGTACACTGACTCAGGTCAGACCCCCAACCACGACTGCAGTGTTGGTTCGAACTGCACTCGTCTGCTTGTTGTTTTATTTATTCCTCTTTTTTCACCATAGAGTCCCACTCATTTTCGAACACACCCAAACATCAGGGTTTTGTTTACCTTACAACCTCCAGACTGTCAGTACTTACTCAGGACAGGTCCTTAAACACACTGACCCGCACTCCTCCACTCGTCCTATATTCATCCCTCGTTCCTCGCATTGCTTAAAGGTGGTGATACGCTGTTGAGTAAATATCCTACACGTAACTGTTTGTACGGCTTCCAGCTGATTCTGATTCTGATTAGTAACAGATTCTGCAGTAACAGTAACATGTGTGTGTCCAGTGACCAGTCTGAGTCCAGGTTCGTCCAGGTGGATGTTTTCAGTAATCTGACCGACTCGTGGAAGAAGCTGTTGAGTCTGGAGATGTTGGAACAGATGCTTGGGTAACTGTAGAGTCACTGATTGAAGCCAAAATAGCTCCTCAGCTCCTCGCTGGGTTTTGAGATCTCTCCAGAAACCTGTCTGTGTAGGTTCTATACGTGAGTCCAGCTTTTTGGAAAACACCGGTCATACGGAGAGCCGCTATATTGGATTAGGACGTGACCTTCCTGCTCTTGTTTACAGCTGCTCTTCATGCGCTTCTCGTTTTTCCCCGTCTTTGTCCGTCACTAACGTTATCTGTGTTTGGCATTCTTTGTCGTTTGGCTAATCAGGACATCAGAGATTTAATGGAAATCACACTGTTCAGGAGCTCCAGGACGCAGGACCACGGAGGGGTGAGCTTGAGTTAGAGCGCTGAGGTCAAGACACAGCATGAAGCCAGAAATGTGGGTGTTTCTTTGACGTGAACCAGAAAATGTAAGCAATAGAATTATGGAGAACATCATCACCGGCTTTGGAACGTTAAAGACACACACTTACCTTCTATGTAGAACACCAGAGAGTAATTCAAATACTGAATAATTATATTCTGTAGTAACTTTAAAGTGTGTATTGAGACTATTTAGTAATGGTGATTTTAGCCAATCAGATTGTGTAGGTGGGATTGACTATTAGATACACTATTGTGTTTAAGTGTTTAGCTGATCAATAAGTGTCTGATCACCAGTAAGAACAGCAGACCTGATTAGATGTAAATAATCAGACATACAATACAAAGTAACATGAATATGTTATTGTGAGAGAAGTAGATCAGATCTTGATCCAGTTTGAAGAACAAAGTTAGGTTCCAGATTTCTCCTGGACGCCCCAGACATTGTATGAATGTGTTCAGTTCCCTCAGCAGCAAATCTTGATTTATCTTAATGAAGTACTGAGCAGTCAAAGCAGGTATTAGATCAGAACTGATAATAATACTGGGTTGTTTAGGAGAAGCTTGGAAAGAGTTAAATAAACACACTGACGTATGAAAAACACTACTTACTCTATTAATACTGATTAATATTTAATAATAAAGTGTAAAAGCACTACTTACTCTATTAATACTGATTAATATTTAATAATAAAGTGTAAAAGCACTACTTACTCTATAAATACTGATTAGTATTTAATAATAAAGTGTAAAAGCTCTACTTACTCTATTAATACTGTTTAATATTTAATAATAAAGTGTAAAAGTTCTACTTACTCTATTAATACTGTTTAATATTTAATAATAAAATGTAAAAGTACTACTTACTCTATTAATACTGTTTAATATTTAATAATAAAGTGTAAAAGCTCTACTTACTCTATTAATACTGATTAATATTTAATAATAAAGTGTAAAAGCACTACTTACTCTATTAATACTGAGTAATATTTAATAATAAAGTGTAAAAACACTACTTACTCTATTAATACTGATTAATATTTAATAATAAAGTGTTTACTGAGTAAAAAAAAACTTCCTGTCTGGAAATAATAGTGATTTATATGTAATATATGTAATATTTTGTACCTCTACTAATGGACGTATTACTCTTTGATTCTGAGAGACAGTGAAATTGGACCCGTGCTATAAAGCGTCCTGATCTCTGCTTTATGATTGGATGGTTTAAATTCTGCAGTGATTTGAACATAACGAGTCATCGTCAGGACGTACAGTAAACCTCTGAAGGTCTCTGGAACAGCACTGATGTTTTCATCTCCTCTAAATATGTTCTGGACACTGTTCAACCCCCCTCCCAGAATGCCTCAGTGAAGGAATCGTTCACACGTGGATCTCAGCCAAACGCTGTGTTCAGTGCGCTCGTCTTCCGGAGCCAGAAAATAAGTAAAATAACCCAATCAGAGGCCGAGCAGATGGAGCGGTTCCTGGCCGAGCTAACGCTGATGCTTCACGTGCGACTGATATCCTCGAGCTCTGCTCAGCAAACTGGAACGCCACAAAAGAGCTCGGAGTTAAACGGACATGTTCTCAAGCATCTGCTGCCGGTTCCTCATGTCCATCTGCTCACCTTCGTTTAAGGGCTGGAGTGGAGGAGTGGAGGACTGGAGGACTGGAGGAGTGGAGGAGCAGATGGTGATAACATACACCAAACACATACGTTATGAGCTGCATCTGAGACGAGCGCTTCCACAGTCCACCACAGACAGTGTGAGTCATGTTCACACCGGGAGCCGAGGAGTGTACAGAGTAACTTACTCCATAAACTCAGACCCTCAGACACTGAGGGTCTTTACACACAGCATAGTAGCAGCTCCCGACACGTAGACTGTCCCAGTTCTTACCTCCACTAAACATTCTGACTTCTGAGGTTCCTCCTTCAGCTGAGTTGTAAGGATCCATTGAACGGCTCGTCAGCCGCTAAGACAATCCCATGATGCAATGCAAGCAGGACCCAAGAGGAGCTCAGAGCCGTTACGTCGTTTTCAGATTTTAACGCAGCAGCTCGTCTCCTTAAACCTGGCCGTCTGACTGCAGCGCCTCCAAACTCCCTCTACTCCACTCCTCCAGAGCAACAACCATCAACACTGAATACGAGAGGTAGTGTAAACAGGTTCTAGCTGTGAGTGAATTTGAGTGGTTTTGTGAGCAGGTTCTAGATAACTGAATGTGAATTTAAGTGGTGTTGTAAGCAGGTTTTAGCTGCATGTGAATTTGAGTGGTTTTGTAAGCAGGTTCTAGATAATTGAATGTGAAATTAAGTGGTGGTGTAAGCAGGTTTTAGATGCATGTGAATTTGAGTGGTGTTGTAAGCAGGTTCTAGATAACTGAATGTGAATTTGAGTGGTGTTGTGAGCAGGTTCTATATAACTGAATGTGAATTTAAGTGGTGGTGTAAGCAGGTTCTAGCTGTGTGTGAATTTGAGTGGTTTTTGAGCAGGTTCTAGATAACTGAATGTGAATTTAAGTGGTGTTGTAAGCAGGTTTTAGCTGCATGTGAATTTGAGTGGTTTTGTAAGCAGGTTCTAGATAACTGAATGTGAAATTAAGTGGTGGTGTAAGCAGGTTTTAGCTGCATGTGAATTTGAGTGGTGTTGTGAGCAGGTTCTAGATAACTGAATGTGAATTTGAGTGGTGTTGTGAGCAGGTTCTATATAACTGAATGTGAATTTAAGTGGTGGTGTAAGCAGGTTCTAGCTGTGTGTGCATTTAAGTGGTGTTGTGAGCAGGTTCTAGATAACTGAATGTGAATTTGAGTGGTGTTGTAAGCAGGTTCCAGCTGCATGTGAATTTGAGTGGTATTGTGAGCAGGTTCTAGATAACTGAGAGTGAATTTGAGTGGTGGTGTAAGCTGGTTTTAGCTGCATGTGAATTTGAGTGGCGTTGTAAGCAGGTTCTAGATAACTGAATGTGAATTTGAGTGGTGTTGTAAGCAGGTTCCAGCTGCATGTGAATTTGAGTGGTATTGTGAGCAGGTTCTAGATAACTGAGAGTGAATTTGAGTGGTGGTGTAAGCTGGTTTTAGCTGTATGTGAATTTGAGTGGCGTTGTAAGCAGGTTCTAGATAGCTGAGTGTTTAAACTGGTGTCTGTTTCTCTCCTCCAGAGCAAAAACCATCTAAACTGCAGTAAAAGCCACAGGAGGAGAACCTATAGAACCCATGGAGCTGAGACGCAGAGGAGACGCTGCAGCTGAGGTCAGTAAACACAGTCACATGCAGTGGGCGGGAACAAGCTGAGGCTGCAGGAGATTCCCTGCAAATTCCCATTTAAATCCAGAATCTAATTTTTGGTGGGATAAAAGTTGGATACATTTGCATCTACAGTGTTTAGTAGACGTTCTTTTTCAGAGCGTCTCAGAAGGTGCTTCGATGTCCACTCAGAAAATGTCCCCTAGCAAGTACAGACAGGTTCAAACTCCTCAGCAGCTCAAACACTGCCAGAAAATAAAAGCCAGCACTGATACCTAGAACGAAAGAATGCAGTGCTATACAGTACATTTCAGTACGTACTGGATTAGTGTTCACATAACTACTTTCAGATGTTCTTAAGGATGATGAAGGACAGCAGGTCAAGTTGAGGTTGGGAATTGAGAAGGACATGGAGGATGAAGCTAAAGTTGAGGACAGTTGAATTTGAGAACAACATTGATGATGAGGTTCAGATGGCATGGTATTGAACTATGAGGTTGCGAATGAAGATGAGATTGTAGATGAGGATGCAGTTGAGGACAATGATGATGATAGATAGATAGATAGATAGATAGATAGATAGATAGATATATAGATAGATAGATAGATAGATAGATAGATGAGGATGTTGAAGTCACTGATGGGGTTAATGATAAGATTAAGACTGAGAAGAAGGCTGAAGAAGAGTTGAGGGTGGGTCTGAGGCTGAGGACTAGATTCTTCTGTGAGCGATGACATGCGAGATCTAATTTTCTGAACGTTCTGGAGGGACGTCCAGCGAAGTCTTCAACGCTATACGGTTACGACCAACACATGTAGCTGTAAGTGATCTGCAGGACGAGCAAATCTCAGACCAGCCAACACAAAGAGCAGAGAGTGAAATCAGAACCTGCAGCAGAGCATCTGGTAACCTGGAGGAACCTGGAGAACCTGAGCGGGGCATGTTTTTATAAAGATCTGACACAAGCTATGCCAACAATGTGACCTCCTTCCTTCTCCTCATCTCCTCTCTGGTTTACTCTCCCTCCTTCTTTCTCTCTTCCTTCACTCTCTCACCTCTTTCTTACTTATCTTCTTTCTCTCTTTCTTTCTTTCTTTCTTTCTTTCTCTCTTCCTTCACGCTCTCCCCTATTTCTTACGTATCTTCTTTCTTTCTTTCTTTCTCTCTTCCTTCACTCTCACCTCTTTCTTACTTATCTTCTTTCTTTCTCTCTTCCTTCACTCTCTCACCTCTTTCTTATCTTCTTTCTTTCTTTGTTTCTTTGTTTCTTTCTTTCTTTCTTTCTGTCTTTCTTCACTCTCTCCCCTCTTTCTTTCTTTCTTTCTTTCTTCCTTCACTCTCTCCCCTCTTTCTTTCTTTCTTCCTTCACTCTCTCCCCTCTTTCTTTCTTTCTTTCTTTCTTTCTTTCTTTCTTTCTTTCTTTCTTCCTTCACTCTCTCCTCTTGTTTCTCTTTTGTTCCTTCTCTTTTCCATTATGGTACTTTCTACATTCTTTCTCTCTATCTTTTCTTTTGTTCTGTTCTTCTTTATTTGTAGCTCTTCTCTATTAATCCTGGTTCTCATTTCTCTGTCTTGTGTTGTCCCTCTTTCTTTTGATCTTCCCCTCTTTCTTACTTATTTTCCGTCTTTCTTTTTTTCACTCTTTCCCTTTCTCTCTTCTTTTGTTCTCTTTTCCTCACTTTCCCCTCTATTCCAATATTATTCTATTCCAATATTAGTCTTTTCTTTTGTTCTGTTCTTCTTTCTTTGAAGCTCTTGCTCTCTACTAATCCTCCTTCTCATTTCTCTCTCCTGAGCTGTCCCTCCTTCGTTCTCTCTCTTACTTTTTTCTAAAATTCTTTCTCTCTTTTTCCACTCACCTTTCTTCTCCTGTCTTTCACTTCCTTTCTCGTCTTTCCACCCTTTCTTTTTCTCTTCCTCCCCCTCCTGTCTCTCTCTGTCTCGCTCTCTTGTAACCCCTCTCTCTCTCTCTTGTCCCCCCGTCCCCCGCTGTATGAGTGTGTGTGGACGGTAAGGGGATAGTGGAGGTGTTTGCGTGTCCAGTCTCGTGGTCAGGTGTGGGCTGAGTTACGGTCAGGATGTTGGACGGAGGGCCTGTTTTGTGAGTTTCTGTTGGGTTTTTGTGGCGCGTCTGTCGGACACGCTGTAATTCTCCTCCTCCTGGCGCGCGGGCTCGTCTGAAACTCGACACAGAGCAATAATTCGACACCAGCAGCATTAACAAATTGGTTTCTTGTTTTCCTGCGAGTCCTGGAGGGCGAGCGAGGCAGAGAGCTAAAGGATATCTCTCCTCAGACACATTTTCATCATCCTTTGTTACTCTGTCTGACCCGACTGCCGCTGAAAGCCATTCTTCATCTGGCTAAACAATAACGTCCGGCTGGAGGTGCCAGCTCTTCCACCCAGAGCGCTATCTTCTTCCAGCGGCGGACATTTCTCCCGAAACGTAGACGCCTGTCTTCCCCCCGGACGAGTAAACCAAATTCAAGTAGACTTAATACCACGTCCCACATATTTAACACTTACACCTCTTATTATTATTATTATTATTAAATTAAATAATTAACAAACACAAATTAGCTTAAACTTAACATCACTGTTTACTGTTGAAGCTCCACATGACATACCCTGAAAGTTGAATTAAATGTTGAAACTGAAATCTAAGATCAGCATCTGGAACATAAACAGAGGGACGTTCTGTGATGTAGCAGGTTCTAGATTATCTAGAGCTTTACAGACGAGTACTGAAGTTTAAACTCTGTACTAAAAGATACAGGTAGTCAGTGCAGCTCTTTAAAACAGGACTGATCTGAGATCTGTTTAGTGTTTGTTAGGATCCCAGCTGCTGCGTTCTGGACCATCACAGTGATCAACACTGAACATTACAGTCATCAACTCTGACCATTACAGTGATCAACTCTGACCATTACAGTGATCAACTCTGACCATTACAGTGAACAACTCTGACCATTACAGTGATCAACTCTGACCATTACAGTGATCAATTCTAACCATTACAGTGATCAACTCTGACCATTACAGTGATCAATTCTAACCATTACAGTGATCAATTCTAACCATTACAGTGATCAACTCTGACCATTACAGTCATCAACTCTGACCATTACAGTGATCAATTCTAACCATTACAGTGATCAACTCTGACCATTACAGTCATCAACTCTGACCATTACAGTGATCAATTCTAACCATTACAGTGATCAACTCTGACCATTACAGTCATCAACTCTGACCATTACAGTGATCAATTCTAACCATCACAGTGATCAATTCTAACCATTACAGTCATCAACTCTGACCATTACAGTCATCAACTCTGACCATTACAGTCATCAACTCTGACCATTACAGTGATCAATTCTAACCATTACAGTGATCAACTCTGACCATTACAGTCATCAACTCTGACTATCACAGTGATCAACTCTGACCATTACAGTGATCAACTCTGACCATTACAGTGATCAACTCTGACCATTACAGAGATCAACTCTGACTATTACAGCGATCAACTCTGACCATTACAGCGATCAACTCTGACCATTACAGTGATCAACTCTGACCATTACAGAGATCAACTCTGACCATTACAGAGATCAACTCTGACCATTACAGTGATCAACTCTGACCATTACAGTGATCAACTCTGACCATTACAGTAATCAACTCTGACCATTACAGCGATCAACTCTGACCATTACAGCGATCAACTCTGACCATTACAGCGATCAACTCTCACCATTACAGCGATCAACTCTGACCATTACAGCGATCAACTGTGACCATTACAGCGATCAACTCTGACCATTACAGTGATCAACTCTGACCATCACAGTGATCAATTCTAACCATTACAGTGATCAACTCTGACCATTACAGTCATCAACTCTGACCATTACAGCGATCAACTCTGACCATCACAGTGATCAATTCTAACCGTTACAGTCATCAACTCTGACCATTACAGCGATCAACTCTGACCATTACAGTGATCAACTCTGACTATCACAGTGATCAATTCTAACCATTACAGTGATCAACTCTGACCATTATAGTCATCAACTCTGACCATTACAGTGATCAACTCTGACCATTACAGTGATCAACTCTGACCATTACAGAGATCAACTCTCACTATTACAGCGATCAACTCTGACCATTACAGTGATCAACTCTGACCATTACAGTCATCAACTCTGACCATTACAGTAATCAACTCTGACCATTACAGTGATCAACTCTGACCATTACAGTAATCAACTCTGACCATTACAGTGATCAACTCTGACCATTACAGTCATCAACTCTGACCATTACAGTGATCATCTCTGACCATTACAGTGATCAACTCTGACCATTACAGTGATCAACTCTGACCATTACAGTCATCAACTCTGACCATTACAGTGATCAACTCTGACCATTACAGTGATCAACTCTGACCATTACAGTCATCAACTCTGGCCATTACAGTAATCAACTCTGACCATTACAGTGATCATCTCTGACCATTACAGTAATCAATTCTGACCATTACAGCGATCAACTCTGACCATTACAGTGATCAACTCTGACCATTACAGTCATCAACTCTGACCATTACAGTAATCAACTCTGACCATTACAGTCATCAACTCTGACCATTACAGTGATCAACTCTGACCATTACAGTCATCAACTCTGACCATTACAGTAATCAACTCTGACCATTACAGTAATCAACTCTGACCATTACAGTGATGGTCCAGAAAACGTTGATCTTTAAACAGTAGTGTTGTTGATTGTCAGTTGATTGTAATTGTATAACTTTGATCTAACCTTTATATTAATTAAGAGGTTAAATGACTTCAAGCTCTGTTTTGAATTATTTTAGTTAGATAATAACTTTTTGGAGCTCTTATCCACACTAATGGAAACAATGTCAGCCGCCACAGCACTTTGTTTACTGTCTTGTTGTATCGTTTGTTTTGCTGTTGAACTGTTTTGGCTAGCTCATAAGCATCTCTATGCTAGCGCAGGCGGAGGTGTGACGGTTTACCTGCTGAGTATCTACTGTGATCATGAACCACCACTAGCTTATTGAACAGTTTACAGGATGGACTGTATCAG
Source organism: Megaleporinus macrocephalus (assembly GCA_021613375.1). Lineage (NCBI taxonomy): Eukaryota > Metazoa > Chordata > Actinopteri > Characiformes > Anostomidae > Megaleporinus > Megaleporinus macrocephalus. Next base: position 43,017,657 of record CM038721.1, on the reverse strand, counting down.
CCTGAGCTCTCAGACTGGAGTTTTGCTGACACAGCTATGCTAATGCAGAAGGAAGCTAAGATGCTAATGCTGCTACTGGGAGGCCTAACAGTTCAGTTTTAACCCTTTAACTTGTTAAACCCTCATTACAGTGAACAGCGGCGATTAAACGAGAGTCATTCTGAGCGCTGTTTAAATAGAACGATATTTGTTTTGCAATCAGCGGAGAGGAACGCTAAGCGCTGCGGCTTCATTACTGAACTGAAAACCATCTGTAGCTCCGTCGCTGAACTTCTACTGCACTACATTTCAGATATTTCAGAAATCCGCTCTTCTCCGCCGTGTCTCTTTAATCCACATGATTGCTCAAACTCCAAATTAATGGAATATTTATCTTCCGAACGCAGACCAGAGTAAACGGAGAGATTTCGCTGCGCCGTGTGGTTTTTGGAGTAGAAACGAGATGTAACCGAATCTAAAAAAAACAAGTTATTTACTTTGCTAAGTACAGTCATTTTCTGCCGTACAATTAAGCTACACTACAATTTGCACATCACCCACTCGCCTGCGTCCGTATAATTAAGAACAAGGTGGTTGATTGCAACATTTTGTGTTTTCGGAGAGATGATTACGCCGGGCTGCTCTGTTTATACACCACAGGCTGCAGAGTGAGTCAAGAGCTGCACCGAAGGGCAGTGGATGTGTTGTTTTCAGGAACTTGCAGATGTTTGTCTACACAGTCAGGTCTGTAGTCGGTGGTAGTTTTTGGTGAAAGTTAAAAATCTCACACTAGACCGTCTGTACGTTTCACTCCGGACAGTTTCTCCAACACTCGGACACCATGGAGCAGCTTCAGCTCAGCGTCCAACACTGAAGAGACTGAAGAGACGATCAGCTCCACCTTTATTAGCACCACAACCTCAACAGTGACTGGAAGTAGTGGATCACTGTGTGCTGGTTGAAGCAGCACACATACTAGTGAACACACACACTAGAGGGCAGTGAAACACCCACATACACACACACACACACACACACACACAAGTGAACAGACACACTAGAGCGCAGTGAAACACACACTGGTGAATACACACATTAGGGGCAGTGAAACACCCACATACACACACTAGTAAACACTTATACTATTGCCCTAGTGAACACACACTAGGGGCATTGAAACACCCACACACACACACTAGTGAACACACACAATTGGGGGCAGTGAAACACTCACATACACACACACTAGTGAACACACACACTAGAGGGCAGTGAAACACCCACTAGTGAACACACACACCAGTGAACACACACACTAGAGGGCAGTGAAACACCCACAAACACACACACTAGTGAACACACACACTAGGGGCATTGAAACACGCACACACACACCCTAGTGAACACACACAATTGGGGGGAGTGAAACACCCACATACACACACACTAGTGAACACACACACTAGAGGCAATGAAACACCCACCCACCCACACACACACACATACTAGGGAACACACACACTAGGGGCAGTGAAACACTCACATACACACACACTAGTGAACAGACACACTAGTGAACAGACATACTAGTGAACAGACATACTAGTGGGCAATGAAACAGAAGATTGTTGATTGTATTTAGTATGTAGAACTAGAAACACACACTTACATATTAATATACTGAACCTGCCTGGCCTGAACTCTAAACGTTAATCTAATATTCTGCTATGTGAAGATTTCTGATGTCCAGTGAACTCCAGAGTGAGTTCAGAGGAAATTCACAACATTTAAAAAAACATTAGCGTGTGCTAACAGTTTAATATCCATAACATATAACATACATGTCCTTGGACTGACCTCTGGTGTGGTCAGGTGATCTGAGTGGACTGTATGAATGGTTCTCTGTAATTACCGTCCAGGTAAGCGTGTGTGCTGCTGACCTCCAGAGTGACGCTGCCAGGAGTTTAACTTTAGCTCAGCGCTAATAAAATGCATTGCTGCAGAAGTTCAGGCCGCTGCCCATCTGTCGGCAGGTGAACGTCTCTGTTTGAAGGGGGGTTGGGGGGGTGGGGTGGGGGGGGGTCTGCACCTGGCTGCTTTGCTCACTTCCTGCCTTCTCAGTCAACAAAACACCTTTTCAGCCGCTGCGCAGTCCCAGCGGAGCTGTGACCTCCACTCATCCCCGGTCAGTCTAGCCTGTACCAGAAATCAGTCCTTAAGGTGGAAATGGACAGTACAAAGCAGTGGGTTCTAGATAGGTGGGCTGTGTTCTTTAAGGAAAAGCTTCCTTTTAAAGAAATCGTTCTGTTCTGAGTGACCATATATCAACTGCTGTACACATACACTCATCAGAGTTATCATTAAAACACAAAAACATGTTTCGGTGATGACAGTTTCTAATATTCCACACTAAAGATTCAGATTTAGGTCATAAAGAGGAAGCTGTGGGGGGGGGGGGGGGGGGGGTGTTCACAGGAGACCGGGAGTGGAGCCATCAGAGGAACATTGTGGAAAAGGAGGGACCATCAGAGAAAGCAGGAGGAGGGGCCATCAGGGACACTCCAAAAGAACAATGAGCAATCAGTAAAAGAGGTGGGGCTACAAGAGGAAACTGGGGGGCAGTCATGAGTGAAAGCTGTTCTGAGGGGGAGGAGCCATAAGACGAAGTTGTTTGAGGTGGAGAAGTCAATTAGTGAAAGCTGTATAAGGGGGAGGAGCCATGGAGAGAAGCTGTAGGAGAGGAGGAGTCATAAGCTGCCTAAGGAGCCATTAGAGGTAGCTGAGTGACAGGAATTGAGAGGAAGCTGTAGGAGGGGGAGGAGCTATGAGAGAAAGGTGTATGAGTGGGACGGGCGGAGCTATGAGGAGGAGCTATGAGTGGAAGCTGGTTTGGGGGTGGAGCTATAAGAGGAAGTGGGTTTGGGGTGGAGCTATGAGTGGAAGCTGGTTTATGGGTGGAGCTATGAGAGGAAGTGGGTTTGGGGGTGGAGTTATGAGTGGAAGCTGGTTTATGGGTGGAGCTATGAGAGGAAGTGGGTTTGGGGGTGGACCTATGAGTGGAAGCTGGTTTGGGGGTGGAGCTATGAGTGAAAGCTGATTTAGGGGTGGAGCTATGAGAGGAAGCTGGTTTGGGGGCGGAGCTATGAGAGGAAGTGGGTTTGGGGGTGGAGCTATGAGAGGAAGTGGGTTTGGGGGTGGAGCTATGAGACGAAGTGGGTTTGGGGGTGGAGCTATGAGAGGAAGTGGGTTTGGGGGTGGAGCTATGAGAGGAAGTGGGTTTGGGGGTGGAGCTATGAGAGGAAGTGGGTTTGGGGGTGGGGCTATGAGAGGAAGCTGTACGACAGGACCGGTTAGTAATGTTGATGCTAATGAGGCACATATAAGACGTTTGATTTTTAATTGCTGTTTGTTTGTTTGTTTGTTTGTTTGTTTGCGGACTCTGTTTACATGCCAGCGCTGGCCGGAATAATGGGGTCTGTAAATAAACACAGCCCGGAAGCTTCCAGGAGTCGGTTCTGCGACTCTGTAGCCGCTTTTTTAGGATTCCTGAACAGAAGCACAGAACTCAAAGTAGGACAGCAGTACAGAAATAGATCTGTATCTTCATCTCCTCCAGCTACGCTCCTGTGAAGAGAGGGTCAGGTACAGACAGGCCGGGCAGGACGAGGCCACCGGAGAGCGCTACCCCACGTCCAGCTGTTATCAGCCTCTCCGGCAGCTGGACGCCGGGCTGAGCGCGTGGACTGGACACGACGGGGACGAGGACGTGTGGAAATCTGGAGTATAGAGGAAATAATGGCCCGGCCGGCTTCACCTCGGAGCGGACTGTCCGGCGTTCGCTAATCTGATCAATATTAAACCTTAAACACACCATTCCAGCAGTACTACTGTATTACTGCCGCTCTGGGGACTCACACAGTTCTCATCCATTTCCATAATCTAACACACACGAGCACAGTCATCATCCCATCCTTCTTCTATCAGTGTTTACATTACTGAGAATCTGCTTCACCTTCATTACTTTATACTCTCTCTGTACTTTTTAATACTTTATCTGTACTGTTTTTACTTTCTCTGTACTGTTTAATACTTTATCTGTACTGTTTTTACTTTCTCTGTACTGTTTAATACTTTATCTGTACTGTTTTTACTTTCTCTGTACTGTTTAATACTTTATCTGTACTGTTTTATACTTCATCTGTCCTGTTTTATACTTTATCTGTACTGTTTTATACTTTATCTGTACTGTTTTATACTTTATCTGTACTGTTTTATACTTTATCTGTACTGTTTTATACTTTCTCTATACTGTTTAATACTTTATCTGTGCTGTTTTATACTTTATCTGTACTGTTTAATACTTTATCTGTACTGTTTTATACTTTCTCTGTACTGTTTTGTACTTTCTCTGTACTGTTTTATACTTTCTCTGTACTGTTTTGTACTTTCTCTGTACTGTTTAATACTTTCTCTGTGAGTAATGTTTCTTTTATCCCTCTTAATCCTGATTGGTTGGTTGTTTCTTCAAATGTCCCAATTGGTTAATATTTTTTTATCGTGATTGGTTGCCATAACTGGTTCGCTGTTAGTGGTCCCACCTCTTTATCCTGATTAGTTAGATGTTGGTGTCATGATAGGTTTGATGCTTGTGGTTCCATCTCTTTCTTCTTATTAGTTGGTTGTTGGCTGTTCCATCTTCTTCTCCTGATAGGCTTGATGGTGGTGGTCTTGTTTATTGGCCTGATTGGTTGCTATGATTACTTGTAGCTTTTCCTCCAATTGGTTGGTTGTTGGCGGTCCTGTCTCTGTTTTCTGATTAGCTGGCTGTTGTCCAAATTGGTTGCATGATTGGTTCGGTGTTGGTGGTCCCACCTCTTTTTCCAGATTGGTTGTCACAATTGCCTTCTTGCTCATTGTGCTGTCTCAGAAATACTTTATTGATCCCAGGGGGGAAATTGCAGAGACTGTAGAGAGCCTACATTCTTGTCTGATTGGATTTTGTAGGTCCCGCCTCCTTATTCTGATTGGCCCCGGTTTTGAGGGGAGAATCATTGGGCCGTATGAAACCGTGGCTGAGGAGGTCCTGAACGTGTTCGAGCTGTAAAGTACTGAATACTGAATGTGAAGCGAAGGCTGCGGAGGCCTGTAAGCCCTGTCCTCGTGCTCCCGGGCAGTGAGCTCACGGCCTGCAACACGCCAGATGGACGCGCTGAATAAATAAAGGCTGCTGAGAGCGAAGAGGAGTTCAGCGCTTCTGATTCATGATGACTGAGTCGCGTCTCTGCAGCCTGTCTGAGTTCCTACCGTCCGTCTATTACAGCTCACGCTCAATCACTCCCACCAGCTAAAGGTTAAAAGCACAGTTGGTCTGGATCAGTGCTCTGAAATGGACTGTGGTTAAAGGGCCGATCCAGCTAAATGCTCCGTGTTCCGCAGTTTCCCTCGGCTTCATCAGTTCAGCAGAATTCAGGATTTTATACAGATTATTTTATTCAATGTTCTAAATGCAGCAGCCTGCTCCTCTTCATAACGAGGAGGAGAACTATATCCAAACAGTCAGCAAAGAGCCGCTTTATAACAAAGTAAAGGGCCGGGGGTGGAGGGTGTGTTGGGTGGTGTGTTAGGTGTGTGCGTGGTGTGTTAGTTGGGGGGATGGTGTGTTGGGGAGGTGAGTGGTGTGTTGGGGAGGTGGGTGGTGTGTTAGGTGTGTGGGTGGTGTGTTAGTTGGGGGGATGGTGTGTTGGGGAGGTGAGTGGTGTGTTGGGGAGGTGGGTGGTGTGTTAGGTGTGTGGGTGGTGTGTTAGTTGGGGGGATGGTGTGTTGAGGGGTGGGTGGTGTGTTGGGGAGGTGGGTGGTGTGTTAGGTGTGGGTGGTGTGTTAGGTGTGGGTGGTGTGTTAGGTATGGGTGGTGTGTTAGGTATGGGTGGTGTGTTAGTTGGGGGATGGTGTGTTGGGGAGGTGGGTTGTGTGTTGGGGTGGGGGTGGGGGTGGTATGCTGGGGGGTGGTGTGTTAGGTGTGTGGGTGGTGTGTTAGGTGTGGGTGGTGTGCTAGGTATGGGTGGTGTGTAAGGTGTGTGGGTGGTGTGTTAGTTGGGGGATGGTGTGTTGGGGAGGTGGGTGGTGTGTTGGGGAGGTGGGTGGTGTGTTAGGTGTGTGGGTGGTGTGTTAGTTGGGGGGATGGTGTGTTGAGGGGTGGGTGGTGTGTTGGGGAGGTGGGTGGTGTGTTAGGTGTGTGGGTGGTGTGTTAGGTGTGGGTGGTGTGTTGGGGAGGTGGGTGGTGTGTTGGGGAGGTGGGTGGTGTGTTGGGGTGGGGGTGGGGGTGGTATGCTGGGGGGTGGTGTGTTGGGGGTGGGGGTGGTATGCTGGGGGGTGGTGTGTTGGGGGTGGGGGTGTGATAGGTGTGTGGGTGAATTACTTCTGCAGGGCTCTTCTTGAGAGTTTTTAATTCCACAGGTTTGTAACAGTGCTGCTCTGTGTGCTCTGTGTTCTCTGTGTGTTCTCTGTGTTCTGTGTGCTCTGTGTTCTCTGTGTGTTCTCTGTGTTCTGTGTGCTCTGTGTTCTCTGTGTTCTGTGTGTTCTCTGTGTTCTGTGTGCTCTGTGTTCTCTGTGTTCTCTGTGTGCTCTGTGTTCTCTGTGTTCTCTGTGTGCCCTGTGTTCTCTGTGTTCTGTGTGCTCTGTGTTCTCTGTGTGCTCTGTGTTCTCTGTGTTCTCTGTGTGCTCTGTGTGCTCTGTGTTCTCTGTGTGCTCTGTGTTCTCTGTGTTCTCTGTGTGCTCTGTGTGTTCTCTGTGTTCTGTGTGTGCTCTGTGTTCTGTGTGTGCTCTGTGTTCTCTGTGTGTTCTCTGTGTTCTGTGTGCTCTGTGTTCTCTGTGTTCTGTGTGTTCTCTGTGTTCTGTGTGCTCTGTGTTCTCTGTGTTCTCTGTGTGCTCTGTGTTCTCTGTGTTCTCTGTGTGCCCTGTGTTCTCTGTGTTCTGTGTGCTCTGTGTTCTCTGTGTGCTCTGTGTGTTCTCTGTGTTCTGTGTGTGCTCTGTGTTCTCTGTGTTCTGTGTGTGCTCTGTGTTCTGTGTGCTCTGTGTGCCCTGTGTTCTCTGGGTTCTGTGTGTGCTCTGTGTTCTCTGTGTTCTGTGTGTTCTCTGTGTTCTGTGTGCCCTGTGTTCTGTGTGCTCTGTGTGCCCTGTGTTCTCTGTGTTCTGTGTGTGCTCTGTGTTCTCTGGGTTCTGTGTGTTCTCTGTGTTCTGTGTTCTCTGTGTTCTGTGTGTGCTCTGTGTGCTCTGTGTTCTCTGTGTTCTGTGTGTGCTCTGTGTTCTCTGTGTTCTGTGTGTGCTCAGTGTTCTGTGTGCTCTGTGTGTGCTCTGTGTTCTCTGTGTTCTGTGTGTGCTCTGTGTTCTCTGTGTTCTGTGTGTGCTCTGTGTTCTGTGTGTGCTCTGTGTGCTCTGTGTTCTCTGTGTGCTCTGTGTTCTCTGTGTTCTGTGTGTGCTCTGTGTTCTGTGTGTGCTCTGTGTTCTCTGTGTTCTGTGTGCTCTGTGTTCTCTGTGTGCTCTGTGTTCTCTGTGTTCTCTGTGTGCTCTGTGTTCTCTGTGTGCTCTGTGTTCTCTGTGTGCTCTGTGTGTTCTCTGTGTTCTGTGTGTGCTCTGTGTTCTCTGTGTTCTGTGTGTGCTCTGTGTTCTCTGTGTTCTGTGTGTGCTCTGTGTTCTGTGTGTGCTCTGTGTGCTCTGTGTTCTCTGTGTGCTCTGTGTTCTCTGTGTTCTGTGTGTGCTCTGTGTTCTGTGTGTGCTCTGTGTTCTCTGTGTTCTGTGTGCTCTGTGTTCTCTGTGTGCTCTGTGTTCTCTGTGTTCTCTGTGTGCTCTGTGTTCTCTGTGTGCTCTGTGTTCTCTGTGTGCTCTGTGTGTTCTCTGTGTTCTGTGTGTGCTCTGTGTTCTCTGTGTTCTGTGTGTGCTCTGTGTTCTCTGTGTTCTGTGTGTGCTCTGTGTTCTGTGTGCTCTGTGTGCTCTGTGTGCCCTGTCAAGTCAAGTCAAGTCAAGTCAAGTGGGTTTTTATTGTCATTTCAACTACATACAGAGTACACAGTGAAACGAAACAACGTTCCTCCAGGACCATGGTGCAACATAGACAGTGCATACAGACACAAGTGCAACACAAACAAACAAGTACGGACAGACAACACAACACAGTACAGACAGAGAATAATAAATAATTGCTGGTTGTGTGCAAATTGTGCAATGTGTAATAAATAGAGTCCAGTGAGGTAGTAAAGTTGTTAGTGCAATGCTTTGTGCAAAAAATGCTTCCCTTTTTTTATCTGGGGTAAATGGTTGGAGAAAGATATCAGTTCAGACGTTGAGTTGTGTTGAGAAGTCTTGGGGGAAGAAGCTGTTGCAGAGTCTGGTCGTGTTGGACCGGACGCTGCGGTACCTTCTTCCTGATGGCAGGAGGGAGAACAGTCTGTGTGAAGGGTGGGTGGGGTCATCCACAATGCTGGTTGCTTTGCGGATGCAGCGGGTGGTGTAAATGTCCAAGACGGAGGGGAGAGAGACTCCGATGATCCTCTCAGCTGTCCTCACAATGCGTTGGAGGGACTTGCGGTCAGAGGCTGTGCAGGTCCCAAACCAAGCAGTGATGCAGCTGCTTAGGATGCTCTCTATGGTTCCCCTATAGAAGAGGGTGAGGATGGGTGGAGGGAGACGGGCCTTTCTCAGCTTCCGGAGGAAGTAGAGACGCTGCTGGGCTTTCTTGGCTGTAGAGCTGGTGTTCAGGGACCAGGTGAGGTTCTCCGCTAGGTGGACACCAAGGAACTTGGTGCTCTTAACGATCTCCACAGAGGAGCCGTTGATGTTAAGCGGAGAGTGGTCCGGTCTTGATTTCCTGAAGTCAACAACCATTTCCTTGGTCTTCTCTACATTCCAGTGAAGGTTGTTGACTGTACACCAGTCTGTCAGCTGCTGTACCTCCTCCCTGTATGCTGACTCGTCGCCTTTGCTGATGAGACCCAGCACAGTTGTATCATCGGCGAACTTTATGATGCTGTTAGAACTGTGTTTCGCAACACAGTCATGAGTCAGCAGGGTGAACAACAGAGGACTCAGTACACTGCCCTGGGGTGCCCCAGTGTTCATGGTGATGGTGCTGGAGCTGCTGTTCCCGAACCGGACTAACTGGGGCCTCCCTGTCAGGAAGTCCAGGATCCAGTTGCACAGGGGGGTGTTGAGGCCCAGCAGGCTTAACTTCCTGGTGAGATTCTGCGGGATGATGGTGTTGAATGCTGAACTGAAGTCTATGAACAGCATTCTGACGTAGGTGTCCTTCTTCTCCAGGTGGGTAAGGGAGAGATGAAGGGTGGTGGTGATGGCATCGTCCGTGGAGCGGTTGGGACGATATGCAAATTGCAAGGGGTCCAATGAAGAGGGCAGTTGGGTTTTGATGTTCCTCATGACTAGCCTCTCGAAGCACTTCATGATGATGGGCGTGAGAGCTACGGGACGGTAGTCATTGAGGCAGGACACCGTGGACTTCTTCGGCACGGGGATGATGGTGGTGGTCTTGAGGCACGTTGGGACAGTGGAGCTGCGCAGGGAGACGTTGAAGATGTCCGTGAGAACATCTGTCAACTGGTCTGCACACTCTCTGAGCACTCTGCCAGGGATGTTGTCTGGTCCTGCAGCTTTCCGTGGGTTGACTCTGCGCAGAGTTTTCCTCACGTCCACTGCAGTCAGGCACAGCGCCTGCTCGTCTGGCTTGGGTGTGATCTTGCTCACCAACGTGTTGTTCTGTGCCTCAAACCGTGCATAAAAGTCGTTAAGGGCATCGGGGAGGAAGGCATCACTGTCACAGGACGGTGGCATTGTCCTGTAGTGTGTGATTTCCTGGATGCCCTGCCACATGCGCCGCGTGTCACCCGTGTCCTGGAAGTGGTTGTGGATCCTCTGGGCGTGAGCGCGCTTTGCCTCTCGGATGGCTCGTGACAATTTGGCTCTTGCTCTCCTTAGGGCCGCCTTGTCACCCACTCTGAAGGCCGAGTCGCGGGTCCTCAGTAGCGCACGCACCTCAGGAGTCATCCACGGCTTCTGGTTTGGGCATATGGTGATGGTCTTGGAGACAGTGACATCATCAATACACTTGCTGATGTAGCCAGTGACTGATGCTGTGTACTCCTCCAAGTTAACAGAGTCGCCTTCAGTCGCAGCCTCCCTGAACACGTCCCATGCAGTTCACTCAACACAGTCCTGAAGGGCAGAGATGCTCCTGCCGGCCAGGTTTTCAGCTGCTTCTGAACTGGTCTGGAGCGTCTGATGAGGGGTGTGTAAGCTGGAGTCAGATACACAGACATGTGGTCCGAGAACGCGAGGTGGGGGCGGGGCTCCGCCCGGTACGCGCTGGGTATGTTTGTGTAAACAAGGTCCAACGCGTTCGCTCCTCTCGTGGCAAAGTCCACATGCTGATGGAATTTAGGGAGGACTGACTGGAGATTAGCGTGGTTAAAATCTCCGGCGACAATGAACAGTGCGTCTGGGTGTCTGGTCTGCAGATCACTGACGCCCCCGTGCAGCTCCCACAGTGCCTCTTTAGCATTAGCGCTAGTGCTAGGCGGTATGTACACGGCGGCTATCAGCACGGCGGAGAATTCCCGTACTAAATAAAAAGGTCTGCACTGGACTATGACGAACTCCACCAGCGGAGAGCAGTGCTTGGCGACAGTCACAGCGTTGTTGCACCATTCTGTGTTGATGTAAACACACACGCCTCCACCGCGGGTCTTCCCGGACAGAGCCGCGCTCCTATCCGCTCTGAACGAGGCTAGCCCGTCTAGCTGAATGGCGCTGTCTGGAATACTGTCGCTGAGCCACGATTCCACAAAGACTAGAGCACAGCAGTCTCTGAACTCTCGCTGGGTCGCTCGCTGGAGTCGAGTGTGTTCTCTGGGTTCTGTGTGTGCTCTGTGTGTGCTCTGTGTTCTCTGTGTTCTGTGTGTTCTCTGTGTTCTGTGTGCTCTGTGTTCTGTGTGCTCTGTGTGCCCTGTGTTCTCTGTGTTCTGTGTGTGCTCTGTGTTCTCTGTGTTCTGTGTGTTCTCTGTGTTCTGTGTTCTCTGTGTTCTCTGTGTTCTGTGTGTGCTCTGTGTGCTCTGTGTTCTCTGTGTTCTGTGTGTGCTCTGTGTTCTCTGTGTTCTGTGTGTGCTCAGTGTTCTGTGCGCTCTGTGTTCTCTGTGTTCTCTGTGTTCTGTGTGTGCTCTGTGTTCTCTGTGTTCTGTGTGTGCTCTGTGTTCTGTGTGTGCTCTGTGTGCTCTGTGTTCTCTGTGTGCTCTGTGTTCTCTGTGTTCTGTGTGTGCTCTGTGTTCTGTGTGTGCTCTGTGTTCTCTGTGTTCTGTGTGTTCTGTGTGTGCTCTGTGTGCTCTGTGTTCTCTGTGTGCCCTGTGTGCTCTGTGTTCTCTGTGTGCTGTGTTCTCTGTGTTCTCTGTGTGTTCTCTGTGTTCTGTGTGTACCCTGTGTTCTCTGTGTTCTGTGTGTGCTCTGTGTTCTCTGTGTGCTCTGTGCTTTCTGTGTTCTCTGTGCTCTCTGTGTTCTCTGTGTGCTCTGTGTTCTCTGTGTGTTCTCTGTGTTCTGTGTGTGCCCTGTGTTCTCTGTGTTCTGTGTGTGCTCTGTGTTCTCTGTGTGCTCTGTGCTTTCTGTGTTCTCTGTGCTCTCTGTGTTCTCTGTGTTCTCTGTGTGCTCTGTGTGCTCTGTGTGCTCTGTGTTCTCTGTGTTCTCTGTGTCCTCTGTGTTCTCTGTGTTCTATGTGTGCTCTGTGTTCTCTGTGTGCTCTGTGCTCTCTGTGCTCTCTGTGTTCTCTGTGTGCTCTGTGTTCTCTGTGCTCTCTGTGCTCTCTGTGTTCTCTGTGTTCTCTGTGCTCTCTGTGCTCTCTGTGTTCTCTGTGTGCTCTGTGTTCTGTGTGTGCTCTGTGTTCTGTGTGTTCTCTGTGTGCTCTGTGTTCTGTGTGTGCTCTGTGTTCTCTGTGTTCTGTGTGTGCTCTGTGTTCTGTGTGTGCTCTGTGTGCTCTGTGTTCTGTGTGTGCTCTGTGTTCTCTGTGTGCTCTGTGTTCTGTGTGTGCTCTGTGCTCTCTGTGTTCTGTGTGTGCTCTGTGTTCTCTGTGTTCTGTGTGTGCTCTGTGTTCTGTGTGTGCTCTGTGCTCTCTGTGTTCTCTGTGTGCTCTATGTTCTCTGTGTGCTCTGTGTTCTGTGTGTGCTCTGTGCTCTCTGTGTTCTGTGTGTGCTCTGTGTTCTCTGTGCTCTGTGTTCTGTGTGTGCTCTGTGTTCTGTGTGCTCTGTGTTCTCTGTGTTCTGTGTGTGCTCTGTGTTCTGTGTGTGCTCTGTGTTCTCTGTGTTCTGTGTGTGCTCTGTGTTCTCTGTGCTCTGTGTTCTGTGTGCTCTGTGTTCTGTGTGTGCTCTGTGTTCTCTGTGCTCTGTGTTCTGTGTGCTCTGTGTTCTCTGTGTTCTGTGTGTGCTCTGTGTTCTGTGTGTGCTCTGTGTTCTCTGTGTTCTGTGTGTGCTCTGTGTTCTCTGTGCTCTGTGTTCTGTGTGCTCTGTGTTCTCTGTGTTCTGTGTGTGCTCTGTGTTCTGTGTGTGCTCTGTGTGCTCTGTGTTCTGTGTGTGCTCTGTGTTCTCTGTGTGCTCTGTGTTCTGTGTGTGCTCTGTGTTCTCTGTGTTCTCTGTGTTCTATGTGTGCTTTGTGTTCTCTGTGTGCTCTGTGTTCTCGCTGTGCATTAAAGGGCAGATACTCTGCTTTTTATTAAAATATATTTATATCCAGACGTAATTCATTTCTACATGACCAGCCTCTCGTTACTGACACATACAAATGAGCACCTCATCCAGGAAGGGTCTGAAAAGGTCAAATATGCTGGTTTTTGTGACATCACAACAACAGTACATTCAAACTGTCCTATTTTTTCAGCTCAGTATCCACAGAATGACGGCCGAACAGAATCTTTAACAGTGTGTATGTACTATATGGAATATATTGTATGTTTGGGGTGATACAGGTCCTGTAATGGCGGAGTGCAGATGAAGGTGCTCCTCAGAGTGACACTGCGCTGCCCTTTCACTCCGCTGAGCTTTGATTGTCACCTCCTGACCCTCTCTTTCAAACGCAGGTATGGAGAGCAGCCCTGACAATCACTTCTAAAGAGACTCTTTACTGGGAACAATGGAAGAAAGCTTGAGCTGACAAACAGAGCGAGCTAATCCCTCAGACACTCCCTCACCCCCCACCCCCAACACACACCCACCAACTCCACCACACACAAACACACCTGTCCAAACAAGCCGCGTCATTGTTGGTGGGAGAAGCTGAAGCTGATGGATCTCTGCCTTTCAGGGAAAGACACAAAGAGACGGAGGGAAGTCCTCTCGGAGTGAAGCGGCTCCTCTGATCAATCACCTGATCAATCACCGCAAATGAGCACTTCCATTAGACGTTCAGAGCTAAACGGGAAAGCAATCGTCCAATTGATTAACAATCCAACTCGAGATGCTGCAAAACAAACACACCATAAACAGAAATCAGCTTTAAAATGAAGTCGATGAACAATAATCTGTGTAACTAACGTAGTTACAGCGTAATAAAGACTAGACCGTCTGGTTACTCACAGCCTTAAAGGGGAAGTGATTTTTTCATGAGTCATTCAGAGCGGGTTCTGCGTGAATCTCTCTGTTCTAGATCCAGTCAGATCTGTTCACTGTGGTGGTGAATGGAACCAGACGTCCACCTCTAAAAGCTCCTCACAGAAAGTTCTTACAGTAGATGTTATAAACACACTGTCTGATTCTGAGACGCTGTTTATGATAGTTTAGAGAAGATCTCAGTCTTAAACTCCATTCATGGTGGAGGGATACATGCAGGACGCTGTGAGGTTCAAATAGTCCCCAAAGAAAACCTAGTATTTTCAGATCTTCCACATTTTACCATCAACATCCAGATAAACTCAGAAGACTGTCTGTAAATTAAATGTTTAAAGTGTAGAAATGCTGCAACAAATAGTGAAATCAGTCAGTCAGATTAATTAAGAATGAAATTCTGTAGTTATATCCTATTTACCTACAATATCTCCAAACTAACTTTACAGGAGAGAACAAACACTCTTTACTTTCAATGTGCGTCAGTGGAACCAGAATATTGTTCGAGCTGTTTTGGAGCATTTCTATTGGTCCATTCATCATAAAGTTTTTATACAACGTAATTGTTCTCTGCCGTGTTCAAAAGATGTTGAAAAATAAAAATCACCAAAAATGAAGATACATGATTTTCTCTGGACAGCAGTGATATATATATATATATATAACCTATATAACATTCAGCATTTACATATATATATACTGTTAGGGAAGCTGGTGGAGAAGGTTGTGGGAACATGCAGGTGGTGTGTCTGTGAGACTGAAGTTCCTCTAAAAGTTCTTACCCAAAACCACAGACGGCCAACGGTCCTCGCGTCCAGAAGGTCAAAGGTCAGTTTCAGTAGTGCCTTTACAGAGAGGGAAATTCAGCAGTTCAGAGAGACATAAACAAGAATCACTGAATTATTCAGTATCGACTCTTAATTATTAGTATCTACTCTTAATCATTCACTGTCTACTCTTAATTATTAGTATCTACTCTTAATCATTCACTGTTTACTCTTAATTATTAGTATCTACTCTTAATCATTCACTGTCTACTCTTAATTATTAGTATCTACTCTTAATCATTCACTGTCTACTCTTAATTATTAGTATCTACTGTTAATTATTCACTGTCTACTTCTAATTATTAGTATCTACTCTTAATCATTCACTATCTACTTCTAATTATTAGTATCTACTCTTAATTATTAGTATCTACTCTTAATCATTCACTGTCTACTCTTAATTATTAGTATCTACTCTTAATCATTCACTGTCTACTCTTAATTATTAGTATCTACTCTTAATTATTCACTATCTACTTCTAATTATTAGTATCTACTCTTAATCATTCACTGTCTACTCTTATTTATTAGTATCTACTCTTAATCATTCACTGTCTACTCTTAATTATTAGTATCTACTCTTAATCATTCACTGTCTACTCTTAATTATTAGTATCTACTCTTAATCATTCACTGTCTACTCTTAATTATTAGTATCTACTCTTAATTATTCACTATCTACTTCTAATTATTAGTATCTACTCTTAATCATTCACTATCTACTCTTAATTATTAGTATCTACTCTTAATCATTCACTGTCTACTCTTAATTATTAGTTTCTACCCTTAATCATCCACTATCTACTCTTAATTATTAGTATCTACTCTTAATTATTAGTATCTACTCTTAATCATTCACTATCTACTCCTAATTATTAGTATCTACTCTTAATCATTCACTATCTACTCCTAATTATTAGTATCTACTCTTAATCATTCACTATCTACTCCTAATTATTAGTATCTACTCTTAATCATTCACTATCTACGCTTAATTATTAGTATCTACTCTTAATCATTCACTATCTACTCCTAATTATTAGTATTTACTCTTAATCATTCACTATCTACTCCTAATTATTAGTATCTACTCTTAATCATTCACTGTCTACTCTTATTTATTAGTGTCTACTCTTAATCATTCACTATCTACTCTTAATTATTAGTATCTACTCTTAATTATTAGTATCTACTCTTAATCATTCACTATCTACTCCTAATTATTATTATCTACTCTTAATCATTCACTATCTACTCCTAATTATTATTATCTACTCTTACTCATTCACTATCTACTTTCAATTATTAGTATCTACTCTTAATCATTTACTGTCTACTCTTAATCATTCACTGTCTATTCTTAAATCATTCACTGTCTACTCTTAATCATTCACTGTCTATTCTTAATCATTCACTGTCTACTCTTAATCATTCACTGTCTATTCTTAATCATTCACTGTCTACTCTTAATCATTCACTGTCTATTCTTAATCATTAACTGTCTACTCTTAATTATTAGTATCTACTCTTAATTATTCACTATCTACTATGAATTATTTAACACCTAAAAATTATTCAGAATTAACTTTTAAATATTCAGTATCTACTATGAAACATTAGTATCTAATATAAATTATTCAGTATCTACTTTTAAATATTCAGTATCTACTATGAAACATTAGTATCTAATATAAATTATTCAGTATCTACTTTTAAATATTCAGTATATACTCATTATTAAGTATCTACTCTTAATTATTAGTATCTACTATAAATGATCCAATATCTACTATTAATTTGTAGTAGATACTAAAGATTAACAGTAGTTACTGAATAATTTATTAAAGATATTACTAATTCATAGTACATACTAAAAAAATTATAGTAGATGCTAATAATTAAGAGTAGATACTTATTAATTAGCATCGTAATATGAATCATTAGTATGTACTATTAATTATTAAGTAACTACTATTAATTGTTAGTATCTACGCTGAATTATTCAGTATCTACTCTGGGAGTGGCTGCTCGGCTGTGAGCAGTAACGGAGTGTATATGAATATGAATGTCCTGTATGATATATACTCTGCGGCGTGTCAGGTATAGACAGACGATCTGCAGAGCAGCTGATTAGTAATTAGAGAAGCTGGTGTGGGTTTTGAAGTTGAGGAGCTCTGATTGGGTCATCAATAATGTTTTAGTGCTCTGTCATTATCTGTGCACTAACAGTGTTATTAATTAATCCTCTGTGTTCGTCTCCATTCATCAGATCGCTCAGGGTGATTGATTACAGCTCCACCAATCAGACAGCAGGGAGACGGATCAGCTCCACTCAGCGCTCGGCGTCTTTATTATCACTTCAGTGCTTTTTCCAGTTTCCTGATTGTTTATCACGTTCCGCTCACTTCCTGTTTGTTTATTTATGAATAAATAACACGCGACGGCTCCAAACACGCCAGACACATTTGACAAATCATCACTTAATATTTCAGCCTATAACAGAACCCAGACCTCATTATTCATATTTAACTCTCAGTAATGCTCCTACAGTATATTAATCATAGTACTGTGAGTTTATGAATGTAGAGTATCTCAGATAATTAGGATAATTATGATAAAAAATAATATTATAATATATAATATATATTAATATATACTGTATGTATATAAGGTCCTTATAATATGAAATAAAATAGATTGCAGTGTAAATTATTAATGACTGATTTTACAGCATTTTTTAGATATTTAAGTATAAAATAAAAATGTTAATATATATATATATATATATATATATATATATATATATATATATATATATATATATATATATATATATATATATATAATTTACCCAAAACCTGAACTGAGAGCATAAAATCTGGTCGTACGGAATTTTAGAAACATGAAACATTTTAATATAAACAGTTAAAAACTCTTGTTTGGCCACTTCAAGTCTAAAGTCTGATTGAAGTTCACGGTCTGTCTGTTTTGTTTATTGACCACAAGTCCAGACTCTGCAGGTTTTTCCAGAATTCCAGGATCAGCGATCAATCAGAAAACAACATTTAACCAACAGGCTCTTGACGGCTGATGAGTCACAGGACAGGAACCAGCATGACCGCCATTTGTTTACGGCAGGTTTGACGTCCCGAAGGAGCTCCTCTGTTGTTCTGACTTGCTTTTAGAATTTCAATGAGTTTGTTACCTGCAGAACCTGCACAGAGCGTCTGGAGCTCCTCTGTTACCTGCAGAACCTTCACAGAGCGTCTGGAGCTCCTCTGTTACCTGCAGAACCCTCACAGAACGTCTGGAGCTCCTCTGTTACCTGCAGAACCTGCACAGAGCGTCTGGAGCTCCTCTGTTACCTGCAGAACCTGCACAGAGCTGTGTTCGTTAGAAATTAGTAGAATAGAATGTAATCACGTCTGGACTGCAGGCAGGTTAGTTTATCTCCCGACACTTTTACTGCAGAACTGCTGCTATAATAAAAACAGAATATGATTGGTTCATAGTAAATACTGAATAATTCATAGTAGATACTAATACTTTATAGTAGATACTAATACTTTATAGTAGATTCTAATACTTTATAGTAGATACTAAATAATTCATAGTAGATACTAATACTTTATAGTACATACTGAATAATTCATAGTAGATACTAATACTTTATAATAGCTACTGAATAATTAATAGTAGTTACTGAATAATTTATAGTTACTGTAGGAGCTCCTGGTTGACCGTAGGGCTGGTCAGCTGAGTGAAGCAGTCTGGACAGCTACAGCGCTTCATCAGAACCTCTGTTTACGACAGTAAATAAATAAATACCGTAATTGTAATGATCTGTTACTCGACCTTTCGTTCTCAGAGAGACGTTCGTGCCGTGCGGTCTGAGTTTAACAGAGATGGTGTTTAAACCCTGATCAGCTCCAGAAGATCAGATGTTTCACACAGAAGGTCCAGAGTGGTTTGGTTCGGTCAGGGCGCGTGTGCTAAGCAGTTAACTCGGTCCTGCATGCTGGAGTGATCAGCCGGCGTGTCTAGTCGCTCGGCGGTTGCGGTTCGGCTCGGCTGAACGTGAGGATAATATTTGAGAGAGGAGCGAGGGTCTCTGGAGGACCAATGCAGTGCTGCTGTTTGGAGTTCTGGGATGTTCTACTATGTGGGCTGGTTTGTTCATTTGGAGCTCAGTTCTGAAAAGAATGTGGATTTTCATTACGAGACGTTTGTTCTGCTTACTGGAGTTACAGTAGACGCTGGTTAGCATTCCCAAACTCCCAAACCACATTCAGTACTCATCAGATTCTGAATCATTCATACTTCATACTGAAACTAATTTAGGTACGGAATAATTCATAGTAGATACTGTATATTTATAGCAGTTACTAAATTATTCATAGTAGTTACTAGATAATTCGTAGTAGTTACTAAATAATTCATAGTAGATACTAAATAATTCATAGTAGTTACTAAATAATTCATAGTAGTTACTGAATAATTCATAGTAGTTACTGAATAATTCATAGTAGATACTAAATAATTCATAGTAGTTACTAAATAATTCATAGTAGTTACTAGATCATTTGTAGTAGATACTAAATAATTCATAGTAGTTACTGAATAATTCATAGTAGTTACTAGATAATTTGTAGTAGATACTAAATAATTCATAGTAGTTACTGAATAATTCATAGTAGTTATTAAATAATTCATAGTAGTTACTGAATAATTCATAGTAGTTACTAGATAATTCGTAGTAGATACTAAATAATTCATAGTAGGTACTGAATAATTCATAGTAGTTGCTAAATAATTCATAGTAGATACTAAATAATTCATAGTAGTTACTGAATAATTCATAGTAGTTACTAAATATATATAGTAGTTACAAAATAATTTCAAGTAGATACTGAATATTTATAGTAGTTACTAAATAATTCATAGTAGAAACTGAATATTTATAGTAGTTACTAAATAATTCATTGTAGATACTGAATAAGTTATAGTAGTTACTAAGTAATTTATAGTAGATACTGTATATATATAGTAGTTACTGAATAATTCATAGTAGTTACTGAATAATTCATAGTAGTTACAGAATAAGTTATAGTAGTTACTAAAAATTCATAGTAGATACTGTATATTTATAGTAGTTACTAAATAATTCATAGTAGATACTGAATATTTATAGTAATTACTAAATAATTCATAGTAAATACTGAATATTTAAATTAGTTACTGAGTAATTCATAGTAGATACTGAATATTTATAGTAGTTACTAAATAATTCATAGTAGATACTGGATATTTATAGTAGTTACTAAATAATTCATAGTAGATACTGAATATTTATAGTAGTTACTAAATAATTCATAGTAGATACTGGATATTTATAGTAGTTACTAAATAATTCATAGTAGATACTGAATATTTATAGTAGTTACTAAATAATTCATAGTAGATACTGAATATTTATAGTAGTTACTAAATAATTCATAGTAGATACTGGAGAATTGATGGTAGATGTTTCTACATTGGTCTGTTTTGAAGTCTCAGTTTCTAATAACTGTATGAATATAATAAAGATAATCTGCATGTTGATAACTGGTCCTGGATCAGGGTTTAGCGTGTATCATACTGCAGTGACGGAGTTGAGGAAACTTGAGTAAACTACTGAATAATGGCTTCAGGCTGGAACTGTGACCCACCTTTGCCACCAAGTGGCTGAAGAGAGAGACTGATCTGCTGATCTGTGGAGAACCTCTGGTCTGGTATGTACGCTGTGAGTGTTTAAACGTGTTACCTGGAGAATGTTAGGCGTCTGAGTTTGTCAGAGTCTGAAACCCAGCGTGTGATAAACAGTTCCTCCAGCTCACCATGTGGAGGTTCAGTTACCTCCTCAGAAACACACAAACAAACCTTCACCACCGACTGGACTTCAGACTATAATTCTTTGGCTTTGAACATCAAACCAAAACTAATTTCATTAAGTCCGTACTGAAACTTTACCAAGTGTTTCAGTAGTGACTGTTTCAGTATTCACTGTTTCAGAAGTGACCGATTTAGCTCCTTTGGAGAAGAACTCAAAAACCACTAGTCAGTATTTGACCAGCAAACCCATCAATAAACTCTTATACACACATACAATCTTCATATTTCTCATAAAACACAATAAACTTCAGAAAATCTGTTTCGGGAATGACAGTTCTTAATGTTACACACTGAGTTTCAGACTTTGGGACGTGTGGCCTGTGTAAGCAGAAATTCTTAAAGTAAGAGGTTCCAAATGTTTACAAATCATTTTAAAAGTCTGCAAATAATAAAATATGTTTAAAAGAGTTTCGATATGAAATTGGCAAAAAACATATCTAAAGTAGTAATCTTATTTCTGAATCCATAGCAAGTTATTACATGATTACAGCTGACTAGTAAATAGTTTACAAAGCATTTGCTACATTTATAAAACCTTTATTAATGAATCTGTAGGTCCAAAACTAAAATAGACCTTACTTATTCTTAAATATCAATATATGACTGTTATTACATAATTACAAATGACTAAGTGTTATGTGCGTCTATAAATCATTTATTAATGAATCTGTAGGTACAAATCTAAAGTGGAACTTATTCATTCTTAGTCATGAATACATAACTGTTATAACATGCTTACAACTGACAAGTAAATAGATAAAAAAAGAGTGCTACCTCTATAAAAGCTTAATAAAACTACAAGGCTGCAACTGAAGTGGAACTTATTAATTCTTAATTATGAATACATAGCTGTTATAACATGTCTAAAACTGACTAGTAAATTGTATACAACACGTTAGATACATCTATAAAAGCTTTATTAATGGATCTGTAGCTCTAGAACTAAAGTAGACCTTATTCATTCCTAAATATCAATATATAGCTGTTATTACATACTTACAAATGACTTGGAAATTGTTTACTAAGAATTTTGTTTACTTTATTAATGAGTCTGTAGGTCTAAAACTAAACTGGAACTTATCCATTCCTAATTCTAAATACATATTTATTATAACTGTGAGGTGGATCAGGTTTCCTGGTGAAAGATAGTGAGATACTGTAGTTTATTGAAATGTTACTGTGAGTTAGTCTGAGAGATCAGAGGTGTTTACGGAGCTCCGGCGAGGTCCGGTCAGCAGCGGTGACTAAACGCTTCACCGTGACAGCCGTGATGAGTTTGGTCATTACCAGCAGGTCCGGTTCTCATCGCAGTGAACACTGTAACTCAGACTGAGCCGCAGCGGCCGAGCGGAGGAGGGCGAACGCGGCGCTGAAACCCGATACGGGTCACTCTGAGGAAGGTATTTATGCGCCGGGCTTCTTTTGTGGTGGTCCCGTCCCACTCGGGTCCTGAATCAGTGCATTACTGTCCACTCCTGCGCACTTACTCACTCGCCGCTCACCGTCTGAGTGTCCAGGAGCTCCGGCAGAAACAGGCTTATTAAAGGCCTGCAGAGCAGCCGGGGGCGCCTCGACCTCCCCGAAGCTTTATGAAGCCATAAAACATGTTTACATGGCCGCTCATGCTGCCGGACCCTCGGGGGCAGCGAGGTCAGCAGGGTTATCACAAACATCACGCAACCAGAGTGAGTCCGTCTCCGGCGCAGCTCCAGCGGCTTCGGCTTTATTAGAGCGGAGAGATGGAGCGACTTAACGACGCTTTTAAATCAGGGAGATCTCCACCTCATAAACAGTGGTTCTGCACTAGAACGTCTGGAACTGACCGCAGAGCGTCCAGTCTGAGTTCTGTTCAGAAGACCTGCAGAACAGTAGAGAGATAAACAGCTGGACACTACAGTGAAAGCACTTCTGCTCAAATTACACACATTTGTTGAGGTTCTAAGTGGAACTAAGTGAACACGTCATCTACACAGAACCTACATTTGGATTCACAAAGTTTAATATTAGCATATATTAGTATATGTTAGTATATTAGTATGTATTAGTATATGTTAGTATATTAGTATGTATTAGTATATGTTAGTATATTAGTATGTATTAGTATATGTTAGTATATTAGTATGTATTAGTATATGTTAGTATATTAGTATGTATTAGTATATGTTAGTATATTAGTATGTATTAGTATATGTTAGTATATTAGTATGTATTAGTATATGTTAGTATATTAGTATGTTTTAGTATATTAGCATTTGTTAGTATATTAGTATGTACTAGTATATTAATAAGTATTGGTATAGTAGTATGTATTAGTAAATTAGTATGTGTTAGTATATTAGTGTATGCTAGTATATTAGTATGTGTTAATATATTAATATGTACTGGTATATTAGTATATTAGTATATTAGTTAGTATATTAGTAGATGTTAGTATGATGGCATGTATAGTATTTTAGTATGTATTAGTATATTAGTATATGGTAGTATATTAGTATATGTTAGTAAATTGATATGTATAGTATATTAATGTATGTTAGTATCTTAGTATGTGTTAGTATGTTAGCATATGTTGGTATATTATTATGAATAGTATATTGATGTATGTTAGTATATAAGTATGTATTAGTATATTAGTATGTGTTAGTATATTAGTATGTACTATTATATTAATAAGTATTGGTATATTAGTATGTATTAGTATATGTTGGTATATAAGTATGTATTAGTATATTAGTATGTGTTAGTATATTAGTATATGTTAGTATATTAGTATGTGTTAGTATATTAGTATGTACTAGTATATTAATAAGTATTGGTATATTAGTATGTATTAGTATATTAGTATGTATTAGTATATTAGTATGTGTTAGTATATTAGTATGTTTTAGTATATTAGCATATGTTAGTATATTATTATGAATAGTATAATATTAAACATATTAAATGTTTTACATAAATTCTCAGTATCTAGGTATTGTCAACGAGCAGAACATTTCAAAGTACTAGATAATTACCTTTGAGTGATGTAAAATTCTAATACAATTAATTAAATTACGAAATAAAATAATCAGGTTCTAGATATTTATTAAATAAATATAAGGTACAAATAAGGTACAAAGTACTAGATAATTACTTTGGATAACATGGTAAGTTCCAGGACAGTTTAATTAAATTATGCTAAAATGCCTAACAGGTTCTAGATATTTATTAAGTAAATGTAAATAAGAAAATTCCAAAGTACTAGATAATTACTTTGGATGAGGTGGTGGTAAGTTCCATTGCAGTTAAATTGAATTACACTGAAATGTCTACATGTTCTAGATTTGTATTAAATACAGTTGAGGTACAGACTCCAAAGTACTAGATAATTATTTTTAGAAACATAACCTTAAAGGCACTTTAACTTATTTAGAATATACAGGGTAAGATTTTAAGTGCTAGATAATTACGTTAGGTAATTATGTTTAAGTTCCAAACCAGTTTAATTAAATTACAATGAAATGTTCTTGATATTATGTATGAGATACAAACTCCAGAGTACTAGATAATTATTTTGGGCAAGTTCAGTACAGTGTAAGACGATAGTGAGATCAAAGTCAGTTCATCTGAATTTCACTGGAATGCTCACCATGTTCTAGATATTAACTGGGTAAGTCTGGAAAACACGTTTCTAAGTGTCTCTCTCTCTCTTTCTCTCTCTCTGCCTCCTGTTTGTCTTTTCTCTCTCCTTTATTTTTCTCTCTTTTTCTCTACTCTTTCTCTTTCTCCCTCTCCCCCCAGTGGTCTGTGATCTGACCCTCTGTACGGTCAGTAGTGTTGAGTGCGGCTCCATCTGGAGCGCTCCATAATGATTCCTTCACGCTGCATTAAGTAAACACGGCTCTGCCAGCTCGGCGGGCCAAGACCCTCCGTCTAATTGGGGGGCATCTTTGAAGAGTCAGTGTGACGGGAAAACCAGCATAATGGAGGAGTGACAGCGAGTGAAGACCTCCTCACCAGGACCTCCCTCCTCTCCATCACTCCATCCCAGCTCTCTCTCTCTCTCTCAGCACTGAGCCTCTATTCACCACTTCCACGCTCATCTGCATATTCGGCTGTTTGTCCAATAAACAATGGCACACAATTTGTTTTGTTTGTTTACTCGTTACTTTTAGTAAACAAAGCTAATTACAGATCATACGATCGGTGATGCTTCGCTCTCCAGGTCACAGCTGAACAGGTGCTGTAACGGTGACCACCAATGACCTGTAGTGGACGGTGTCTGAATTAGAACCGAAGGGGAATTCCACCCATTTCTTACATTTCAGTATAATTAAAGAGTTCAGATATAAACAGTCACTGAGGCTCCGCCCACACATATCTGGAATTGTTTAAAAAAGCGCTCTCCAGGGTGGAGGACCTCCGAGTTTTCA
>CM038721.1:42967868-42987868 GCA_021613375.1 Megaleporinus macrocephalus | reverse complement strand
ATGAGTGGAGGTCCTGTATGGTCAGAGGAGCTGATACAGTGGACAGTGAGTGGAGGTCCTGTATGGTCAGTGGAGCTGATACAGTGGACAGTGAGTGGAGGTCCTGTATGGTCAGTGAAGCTGATACAGTGGACAGTGAGTGGAGGTTCTGTATGGTCAGTGGAGCTGATACAGTGGACAGTGAGTGGAGATATAAGGATTAATTAATAATTAGAAAACCATAAAATATTGAATGTGCTCATATTTATTTGGACAGGCCACATTTTATATTTGATTTATTTTGATTTATTTTCGGTAAATAGACATTAAGCTGTGCTGAAGATCTGAAAGTACTGAACTCAACACTGAACTGAGTTCACCAACGTGTGCCCAAACTTTTGCATGCGATTGTTTGTATTGCAGCAGGAAAACCAGCATCTCGCAGCAGGAGGACGTCACCGCAGCGCTGATGGTTTCATGACCTTCTTCTGTTCCACAAACAGTTTTTCTCAGGCGGAGTCTCTCAGGTTCTCACCGCTCCGAGGAACGCTGTTATTCCTGCAATTAAGCCGACGGGGAAGCCGCGGGCTGACGCACCGGCCGACCTCCAGGCTCTTTTCCTGTTTCTCAAGCTCCACGGCTAGTCATCAACGTTCTTTTCAGCCAGGAGAGCGGCAGTTAACCTCTGACCTTTCACCCGGAGTGGCCTGCTGGAAGTGGGAGCCCTTAACTTCGGAAGACTGGCAGGGGTTTTGTGAAGGAAGTGCTTTTGAAGGATCGCTGCGGAAGGAGGTTTTTTTGGGGCAAAGCTATTTGGAAAAGCTTGTGTGTGTGTGTGTGTGTGTGTGTGTGTGTGTGTGTGTGTGTGTGTGTGTGTGTGTTGGGCGTGGGGTCTGAAAGAGTTTTAATGTGGCCCCCCTCCTTCCCCCACCCTTCCCCCTCCTTCCCAAACTCCTCCAAGTGCACTTCTCAAACTCTTTTTATGGTCCAAACCTTCTGAACCTCCTCCTTTTATTGGCTCGACCTCAGCCGGAGTATTTGCGGAGAGTTTATCGCCGCCGCGCTCTGTTTGCTTCGCTGCTCATTTACCGCTAATTAGCGCTCCAGTTCCAGCCCCGCCCCCAAAACAGCTCCACTCACTCCATTAGAACCACCTCGTCCAGCAGAACCCCACCAAACTCTCCTCTACACGAAGAGCAGAGAAGATCTTTTGCTGTAGAAGAAGCACTTGGAGGTTTAGAGAACCAGTCAGATCTGAGTGTGTATAAGAACCTCCACATAATGTACAGGGGCTAGATAGAACTAATACTTTGTTATGTTATTATTAACCTCTATTAAAGGTTCTACACAGTCACAGAACTCTATAAACATGGTTCATTTGGGAACCAAAGCTGGTAGTGTCGTGTAAATGGTTCTACCAGGGCTAAGAAGAATATGTTTTGGCCCCAAGCATTAAAGTAAGTACTGGTGCTTAGATGTCACATCATGAAACAATTTTAATTATAAAGGTTTTTACATGGTTCTCTGTTCTACAAGGGTTCCTTAGCAGTAACATATAACTTATACTGCATAAATGACTTTGCATGCTTAACTTGTAGGATATTATTCTTTAAAGAACCAAAATACTAAATAACCAAGTCAGGAAATGAACCAGTGTTGGTGATAAAGTAATGAAGGGATGAAGGAACAGTGTTGGTGATGATAAAGGAATGAAGGGATGAGGGATTAGTGTTGGAGATGATAAAGGAATGAAGGGATGAGGGATTAGTGTTGGTGATGATAAAGTAATGAAGGGATGAAGGAACAGTGTTGGTGATGGTGATGATAAAGGAATGAAGAGATGAAGGAACAGTGTTGGTGATGATAAAGGAATGAAGGGATGAAGGAACAGTGTTGGTGATGATAAAGGAATGAAGGGATGAAGGAACAGTGTTGGTGATGATAAAGGAATGAAGAGATGAAGGAACAGTGTTGGTGATGATAAAGGAATGAAGGGATGAAGGAACAGTGTTGGTGATGATAAAGGAATGAAGGGATGAAGGAACAGTGTTGGTGATGATAAAGTAATGAAGGGATGAAGGAACAATGTTGGTGATGATAAAGGAATGAAGGGATGAGGGAACAGTGTTGGTGATGATAAAGGGATGAAGGAACAGTGTTGGTGATGATAAAGGAATGAAGGGATGAGGGATTAGTGTTGGAGATGATAAAGGAATGAAGGGATGAGGGATTAGTGTTGGAGATGATAAAGGAATGAAGGGATGAGGGATTAGTGTTGGAGATGATAAAGGAATGAAGGGATGAAGGAACAGTGTTGGTGATGATAAAGGAATGAAGGGATGAAGGAACAGTGTTGGGGATGATAAAGGAATGAAGGGATGAAGGAACAGTGTTGGTGGTGATAAAGGAATGAAGGGATGAGGGATTAGTGTTGGAGATGATAAAGGAATGAAGGGATGAGGGATTAGTGTTGGAGATGATAAAGGAATGAAGGGATGAGGGATTAGTGTTGGTGATGATAAAGGAATGAAGGGATGAGGGATTAGTGTTGGAGATGATAAAGGAATGAAGGGATGAGGGATTAGTGTTGGAGATGATAAAGGAATGAAGGGATGAGGGATTAGTGTTGGTGATGATAAAGGAATGAAGGGATGAGGGATTAGTGTTGGAGGTGATAAAGGAATGAAGGGATGAGGGATTAGTGTTGGAGATGATAAAGGAATGAAGGGGTGAGGGATTAGTGTTGGAGATGATAAAGGAATGAAGGGATGAGGGATTAGTGTTGGTGATGATAAAGGAATGAAGGGATGAGGGATTAGTGTTGGAGATGATAAAGGAATGAAGGGATGAGGGATTAGTGTTGGAGATGATAAAGGAATGAAGGGATGAGGGATTGGTGTTGGAGATGATAAAGGAATGAAGGGATGAGGGATTAGTGTTGGAGATGATAAAGGAATGAAGGGATGAGGGATTAGTGTTGGAGATGATAAAGGAATGAAGGGATGAGGGATTAGTGTTGGTGATGATAAAGGAATGAAGGGATGAGGGATCAGTGTTGGAGATGATAAAGGAATGAAGGGATGAGGGATTAGTGTTGGAGATGATAAAGGAATGAAGGGATGAGGGATTAGTGTTGGAGATGATAAAGGAATGAAGGGATGAGGGATTAGTGTTGGAGGTGATAAAGGAATGAAGGGATGAGGGATTAGTGTTGGAGATGATAAAGGAATGAAGGGATGAGGGAACAGTGTTGGTGATGATAAAGGAATGAAGGGATGAGGGATTAGTGTTGGAGATGATAAAGGAATGAAGGGATGAGGGATTAGTGTTGGAGATGATAAAGGAATGAAGGGATGAGGGATTAGTGTTGGTGATGATAAAGGAATGAAGGGATGAGGGATTAGTGTTGGAGATGATAAAGGAATGAAGGGATGAGGGATTAGTGTTGGTGATGATAAAGGAATGAAGGGATGAGGGATTAGTGTTGGAGATGATAAAGGAATGAAGGGATGAGGGATTAGTGTTGGTGATGATAAAGGAATGAAGGGATGAGGGATTAGTGTTGGAGGTGATAAAGGAATGAAGGGATGAGGGATTAGTGTTGGAGATGATAAAGGAATGAAGGGATGAGGGAACAGTGTTGGAGGTGGTGATGTAGTGAGCTGCTGAAGCTGTGCTGAAGCTCCTGGTGACTCTGGTTTGATGGCTGGAGGAGATTTATGGAGGTGGTCTAGCGGCTCTTATTGAGTTTTAAAGGCTTTTAAGGGTGAAAATCTTCCAGGCAGGACCTTTAAAGTGCCCGGAGAAACAGCAGAGCCCGGAGCTCGGAACGCTGCAGCCTCGCTCTTAAAAAACATTCATTACCCACATAAATCTGATGTCACTGAAAGGTCAAACTCCTCCAGGTTCCTCCCAGCGGAGCCGAGCCCGGAAGTGCTAACACACACGCTCTGATCGAGGCCGGACCCGCGACCCCTCAGCTCAGCCAGCGGTTTCAGGTTCAGAGCTTTAAATTCTCACCCATCATAGCAGATCAGACCTTCAGATCCAGCAGAGAGAAGGACATCAAGCTGTACGTCCGTACGGATCGTTCCTGAATCGAGAGGAGCCACGTTTCAGCGGGAATTAGATGGAAAGTTACTGTTGTGTGTTGCTTAAACTGGAATACTGTTTCCTGAAGTTGATGCTGAGCAACTACACAGTGATAGTGATCAGTGGAGGTCTGTGGGAGGAACGCTGCATACAACAGTGTAGAAACAGCAGGACCAGAAGAAGAAGAAGAAGAAGAAGAAGAAGAAGAAGAAGAAGAAGAAGAAGAAGAAGAAAGGTAGGAATTGAAGAAAACAAATAGATGAAAAGAGAGGAAGAAGAAAAAGAAGAAAGAAGAAAAAGAAGAAAAAAGAAAAAGGACAAGAATGAAAGAAGGACAAGGAGAAGAATGAGGAGGGGTGAAGGATAACATTGGATAACAATAATGTCACTAATGAGGGTATAAACTGTATAAACTAATTTATATTCATTTCTAACAGCAAAGATACATCTTACATTATAATATTCATTATAACAGAACAACACAATAACAGAACAATACAATAACAGAACAATACAATAACAGAACAACAATAACAGAACAACACAATAACGGTACAACACAATAACGGAAAAACACAATACCGGAACAACTCAATAACAGAACAACAGTAACAGAACAACACAATAACGGAACAACACAATAACGGAACAACACAATAACGGAACAACACAATAACGGAACAACACAATAACGGAGCAACACAATAACAGAACAACACAATAACGGAACAACACAATAACGGAACAACACAATAACAAAACAACACAATAACAGAACAATACAATAACAGAACAACACAATAACAGAACAATACAATAACAGAACAACACAATAACAGAACAATACAATAACAGAACAATACAATAACGGAACAACACAATAACGGAACAACACAATAACGGAACAATACAATAACAGAATGTGATTGTAGAGTTGTGTTGAACAGATGACTGATTTGCTGAAGATGTAAAGCAGGCAGCGCTGCATTGGTACAGGACTCTGGTGGATCAGAGTATATAATTAATTACTCTTTAATTAACTAATATATAAACAGTGTAGCAGTTACTCAAACATCCCACACCATCACTTCATCAGCCTCAAATGAAAAAAGCGGAAACCAAAGACCCCTGCAGTATTGATTACTTATTAATTAATTAGTTGATTAATTATTGATGAATTAGTTGATTAATTATTGATTAAGGGATTGTCTATTAGATTTGAATGGTACAGTAAAAGGTTTAGAGTGCTCTGCTCGTTACTGTGAGGTCACTGTGTTCAGACACTGACTTACATTAGAACAGCCTCTAACGCTCTACCTCCATTAAACACAAATCAATAGCACTTATACAGCAAATCAACAGGTTCCAAAAGCCCCTCCCACCCCGTCTCTTTATTACCCCAGCAGTACGAGAACCTGCAGCAGCCACACGTCTAGTACCGGTGATTTACAGACAAACCACAGTGAATTCCTCCAGTACGTACTCCTCTCCTCCACAACTACAAACCAGCCAAACACACACTCAGCGAGAGGAACCCAGACCCACAAACCCAGACCCACAAACCCAGACCCACAAACCCAGACCCACAAGCGTAACGTTTCTGAGGTTCTATGTACCAAAAACAGCCGGAACTCATTTCCCACATCACCGTTTTCCAAATTCTCCTGTGTTTACATGTTTGTGGTAGATGTTCCACCAGCAGCTGTGAGCAGAACATTTCATCAGGAGCTCAATATTCCCAACAGCTAATAAACCAAACAACAAAACACTCAATCAAATCCTCACAGCTATGTTCCTGTATGTGGTGTAAAGACTCAGAACAGTAGAGGCTGTTACTGCAGCAGGAACTCCTCATTAGTACTCTGCCTACAGAGGAGACGCTGGAGTTGAGATGTTTGAGCAGTGTTAATGTTCTAGATATGCTGCTCTGAGCGTGTGGTAGGAGAGTTTGAGGAACTGTATGAGGAGCAGAGCGTGCTGTGAGTGGACGGTGGTTTAGTGGATGTCTGTGATAAAGAGGGTGAACTCCAGAGGAGACAGACAGCTGGTGTTCATTAAACATGTGGACTCAATTTAGAGCAGCGTTCAGGTTATATACCGACTCCGGGTCCGATATATTCTCCTCCCGTGACAGAACCCTGTATCAATAATGCTCAGAAGGAGAACTTATGGACTCAGAGCATCTTACTGCACTTTAACTCTGACAACAGAAATAAGTCAAAGGGTCTTAACCTCGGCAGAGCGCTGGAGACGGAACGGTTCTCAAATCTAACTTCAACTGAACACAGAACCGTTTCAGGTCAGTCCTGCGTTTAGAACAGTTAGTAAAACATTTCTGAGGCTTTATTAGACATAAACAATGAATCTAATAAGCTTAATAATTGTTTATAAGTCATTATCGTGAGATGCATAACAAAATAAATGAACTCTTCTATAGTTTAATTACAACAGACCAAGTAAGAGAATAAAAGATTTTTGATTTTTGGTGGACCTGGCAACACTTAATTTCTTAAAATCTTTAATAACCTTTAATAATGCTCTATTACTACTAAATACAGGTTCCTTATGTATTATCTATGCCATATAACACCTTATTAATGTATTTATAAAGTGTCTTTCAGTGAATTAAATAAACATTTTTGTTTGTGAGATGTTTACGAGTAAAGTGTAAAAAACCTCCACACAAAGAAATTGCATATATTAACATATTAAATATCATCACTGTTCAAACAAAATGATTAACTTTACAGTAGAGGACAAAAATATTTTTTACTTTTAGAGTAAATTAATGGAAAGGTATTTTGTTCAAAGCAGTTTTGGTTACCAAAAAAATAAGATACTTGGTTTACTTTGAGCAGGGATGATATTTTCCTAGAACTGTATCCTAGAAACCAGTACTCTAGTAAAAATACTGAAATGTATTCATAAAATCATATTAAGTACCAAAATGTATCATGTAGAGTACAAAAAAGTACAAATGCATCAAGTACAGCATAAAAAAGTACAAGCAAATACAAAAGTATATGGTAGAGAACAAAATACTAGAAAAGAATCAGGTAGAGTACAAAAAATACAAGCAAGTACACACGAATCAGGTAGAGTACAAAATAGTACAAAAATATTATGTAGAGTACAAAAAAGTACAAATGTATCAAGTACAGCACAAAAAAGTACAAGCAAGTTCAAAAGTATATGGTAGAGTACAAAATACTACAAAAGTATCAGGTAGAGTACAAAAAATACAAGCAAGTACACATGTATCAGGTACAAAATAGTACAAAAGTATTGAGTACAAATAGTACAAAAAGTACTATCAAGTTAAAAAAGTATCAGGTTAAAACTACTTAAGTACTGAGTAACGTATAGATCTGCAGTAGTTTCTCAGTAAATCCAGCGTCTCTCAGATCAGTAACTGAAGTCTGTACGGATCTATTTTACTATATACTATTAATATTTTGTTCTAAAATAAAATACTAAAACTCCAAAGAGAGAGATCTGACCAATCAGAGAGCAGCACAGAGGATTTGGGGAATTAAATTAATTGAGAGAAAAAATTAATTAGTAATTAAATATGAAGCTGAAATGTAAGTGAGTATAAAGTAGATTTTTACTCACTAATATACTGTAATATACTGAGTAAAGTAAAAGTATTACTCTTAGAAAATACTCAGCACAGTCAGCAGTACTTTACTAAAGTACATGTACTCGAGTAACTGGAACTACTTACTACTCAGCTGTGCTAGGAGACGTCTAAGAGAGGAGTGGTTCCTTTACGGTTCTGTAGTGAAGGTGATGGATATCTAGATCTGAGAACATCTACAGAACCACGAGTAGATCTGAATGTTCTCTGCACTGTTAAACATGACTGTACTCTGAACAGCATGGTGTGGTTGATGTTCTGGTGTCTCGTTACTGAAGTTCAGGTTCTTCTCTCTCCTCCTGTAACTACGTCTGCAGAGTTTGAGCTGAAGTTTTTTCTCTTCTCTTCTTCTCCATCAGCTCAGCCTCGTTAGGAGGAGCGCCCACCGTTACCGAGGGGCGGGGAGGAAGTCCTGGCCGACAGACTCCTGTCAAAATATAATGAGACAGTAGCGCTCATCTCCTCTCGCCGCCCATGGTGGGTCAACCACGGGTGAGCAGGCTCGTCTCCACCTCTGACCACCAAGTTCAACAGGACCAAACTCAGAAAATAGGTCACTCTCAGGGCGAGTCCTCCAGAATTCACTCCTTCTCCGAGTTTCAGAGAACAGACCATCAAAAGTTTGAGTACAAACAGATTTTCTGAGAGCTTCGAGATCATTAACGGCTGCTTTGATGTGTTAATTAGTGATAATTTAATCTGTAGATTTTTATTTTAGTGCTGTTTAATAACGTTCTACCTCAGAACTACCTCAGCTTCTTCATAATCAGACTCACAGACAGACTTACATACAGACTCACAGACAGACTCACAGACAGACTCACAGACAGACTCACATACAGACTCACAGACAGACTCACATACAGACTCACAGACAGACTCACATACAGACTCACAGACAGACTCACAGACAGACTCACATACAGACTCACATACAGACTCACGTACAGACTCACAGACAAGCATACAGACTCACATACAGACTAGCATACAGACTCACATACAGACTCACATAGACTTACATACAGAATAGCATGTAGACACAGACAGACCCACAGACTCACATACAGACTCACAGACAGACTCACAGACAGACTGGCATGCAGACTTACAGACAGTCTTGCATATAAACTCACGTAAAGACTCAAATAGAGACTCACATAGATTCACATACAGACTCACAGACAGACTCACAGACAGAATCACAAACAGACTCACAGACAGACTAGCATACAGACTCACTAAAAGACTAGCATGTGGACACATAGACAGACTCACAGACAGACTGGCATGCGGACTCACAGACAGACTCAAAAAGAGACTCACATAGATTCACATACAGACTCACATACAGACTCACAGAGTCTTGCATATAAACTTACATACAGACTCACATACAGACTAGCATACAGACTCACAGAGTCTTGCATATAAACTTACATACAGACTCACATACAGACTCACAGACCAGACCAGCATACAGACTCACATACAGACTCACATACAAATAAATATACACATTAGTGACCACATGGGTTACCATACAAATAGCTGCAATTTCCCCCTGGGATCAATAAAGTATTTCTGATTCTGATTCTGAACCCCCTGAGATACCATACCAACAGCTTAGCAACCACTTGGAACACCACATCAACCACCTGGGACACCATGGCAACACCTTAACAGCCACCTGTTAAGCCACAGCCACAGGCAAGAAACACCTTAGCAATCACCTGGGATAACCAGAGCAAAGGCCAAATTACACCTAATAACTAATTAATAACTGAGTAATAATTAATAACAGAACAGCTGCTGGGATTTGTTTGTTCACATAGGGTTAATATTATGTGTGTGAATTATAAACTAATATATTTATTAAATAACAGCTGGTCTTTCTGGTCTGTTTCTGGTGGACAGTCTGTCCAGACCTCCGTCTCAGAGAGAGCAGGAGCTTTGCTGAAGATGAAGATGGTGCTGACAGACGTTCTCCACCGCTGTACTCCGTCTGAGAGCCGCGGAGGCCAGAGCGAGAGCTGAACGCGGCACACGGCGGAATTCACAGACTCGCGCTTTCATAAAATATGATTTCTCTTTGATCTTGTTTGGCTTAAGTAAGAGTCACAGGCCAGGCGTGGGCGATTGAGGCGGTCGGCTCGGTCCCGCCGGCCCGAGAGCCAGAGCGGCTCGGCCCATTTACTGTTTCTCTCAGCAGCAGGAGAGCAGGAGTGCCATTGTGGTTTAATGGCATTCCCGGCAGCTGCCTCTTAATCCAGGCGCTAGCCTCTGACACCGGCCCGCAGGTACTTACGCGCCGCTCCGCAGATGGGGGACCGTACGTGACCGAGACTTTGTTTCCAAGTCAATTACCACAGCCGCAGTCCCCAGCGACGCTCCGGCCCCGTTTGTGCCGGAATGGGCTCCCTCTTCTCTCCTGAAGCAATTACAGGGCTGTGCTGGAGAGAGGATGGAGGGATGGGAAAGACTGGGACTTAAACGGCAAGACAACACGACTACATCACCGCGTACGGCTTAGAGCAGTTAAACCCTCCTGGATGTAGTGGGAGTGGAGATCACCACAAACTTCCAGAGATCATGTACAGTAGAGCTAGACCAGCACTGAGATTCCAGAATTAGCAGACATTGCCATTAACATTAGACCCATTTTACCATATATATATATATATATATATATATAAAAATAAAAATATACTAATAAAAAAGTGTTTCATGATAATAAACAGACATACGTGTTTCCAGTTTAACAGAAAGTACTGTATTATGTTGGTGAATTACAGTTCTTTGCCGTTTTTGGTTAACCGCCCGCATACTGTTTATTCACATGCAGGGTATTATTATTTATATATTATATTATTATTTATGTATTATATAACAGTCTTTAAAATTCTTATAAAACTCAGTAAGATACAGTTTTACACCCACAGTAAATCTACAGCAGCCCATTACAGCGTATGATGTTGGCTGGATTGGCGCATCACCAGGACACTATTAAACACTTTCCCTCTTAGATCGATATTATATGGGGTTATAAAGATGTGTCCACTTACCTGTTTCCTGTAGCGATGACACCCGGGGTCAGTCAGCTCGTTACAGAGTTGGGTCAATTCCAGAGAGAGCTGGGATGGAGGGATCACTGAACCAATAGAAAGCGATATAAAGATAAGCTTCCTGTCTGGATAAAATAGCTTTATATATAATATCGTCTCTGAGTGACTAAAACTGTAAACAGTGCTGAGAGCTGATTGGTGTACCAGAGACAATTAGATTAGTGTGTATTCGTGAATGACAGTAATTTAGTGTGCAGTCACTGAGAAGCTGTCTGGTCGGTCTGTAGACTGTAGTTTCCAATGCGTTGATAGCTCATTTTTGGTATTCCAGTTGGTTGCTAAGTTTACTTTACTTTACTTTATTTGATTTGCAGCATAAATGACTGGGCAGTACACACAACATTTACATAGTAAACAACACCCCCTCCCCTCAACAGTCCATAGCATTAAATTATATACAGTGTACAGATGTTTATTTACTTGAGTTCAGTGAGCTGATGGCTGTAGAAACAAAGAACACTTTACTACATTTAGTTCTACCAGCCCATGTTCTAAACCTCCAGCCTGACGGGAGGTATACAAACTCATGCTAAGGTTAACATACCAAGCCAGCATACAAAAAGTTACAACAGACTTCGATAAAATAATGACATCATCCGAGTACAAACATTAAAGGAATTCATCTTCCTCAGATAAAAAGACGTTGATGCACCTTCTTATAAATATGATCTACGTTGGAATCAAAACACAGTTTGTTAACTATAATCATGCCAAGGTATTTATAACTCTCCACTAATTCAATTTCAGATTCAGGGCCTTGCTAAAATCAACACCCATATCTTTGTTGTATTCAAATTCAAGTGTAGGGAGGACTGATCACACCATGACACAAAGTCCTGTACTACGGTACCATGATTATTCCCTTGTATCCCAGGTGGCTGCTATGGGGTTTTCCACATGGTTAAGTGGGCGGTGCTAATGGATGTGTGTATTAGCAGGATATAAACTAAACCCTATTCATTCCTGTGGAGTAAAGAACTGTTCAGAGATACTGTACTGCAGAGCTATTAGTAAATATAAATGTTAACATCCAGAAATAAGAAATATTCAACAGTGGTGAAAAACAGTGGTGTTTTCTTTGAACAGCAAAACATGTAGCAGCAAGTTAGTATTTCCAGATTGCAACAGAGTAATAAACAGTAATAAACAGTAATAAACAGTAATACACAGTAGTAAACAGTAATAAACAGTAATAAACAGTAGTAAACAGTAGCTGTAGTAATTATTACTGTGAGGTGTTTCTAGATGATGTACAGTTGAATCCTCTTCACAGAGGATTCCAAGCAGATCCGGGTCCACCGTACGGAGCAGAATTCCCACTTTTTGAGTCCTATTCAGGGAAGGAGGTGAAGCGCTGCGAGTCTCGGATTACTCATCAGATAAAAGGTCACCGCTCCGCTCCGTCTCTGTCTGAATGTGTTTGTTTGGCGAGTTTTCTCTTCACTTCATTACCTTCAGCAGATCAGCGCTGCGTTTGCTCACTGCCCGTCACATCCACACCAATCTGTTGTCCTTCTCCTCCAGAGTCCGTATCTGTTCATCACCTGACTCAGGTTTCCAAACCGCTCCGCTCCGGCGTTCCTCAACATTCCTCTTATAGCTCGTCACAGCCAACTCCTAATCTGTTTCTGGAAATTATACAGAATTTTATTTATATTGTTTATAAAAGACAAATATCTCAGCATCACAAATAAGTATGTAGAAATATCTGATGATGGCAGATATCATAAAATTAAGATTTGATATATTGTGATGTATGTGTAATTTTGTTTTTCATAAAAACACAATGAGAAGAACTAAAAAGTCATATATATATATATATATATATATATATATATATATATATAGCACTGATACAGTAAGTCAGTAATGTATGTTTAATCATTTTCAAACCTTTTCTAAAAGTTACATTCAGTTCAAGTTCATTTGTGTAGAGTTTGTGTACAACACTGCAGCTTTACAGAAGTTTGAAAACATACTTACAACAGTGAGCAAGTCAGAGGCCATGGTGGCAAGAACACCTCCCTCAGACTGGAGGAAGAAACCTTTGGAGGGACTAGACTAACAATGGGAGACCCGTCCTCCTCTGGTGGACCAGTATTTACAGTTTAATAAGATACATTCAGAATATCAGAGAACTCAGAGAATCTCTGACTGACTGACTGAGGCAGTCTTTGACCGAGGCAGTCTCTGACCGAGGCAGTCTCAGTCTTCGTGGAAAGTGGGAGTGAGGCTGAAACAGTCTTGTCGTATCTCAACGCTGCTACATCTGGATGATACAGGGACGCAGTCGAGGGTGTAGCAGATGGCACGAACTAAGAGGAGAACCGGTTGGTGTCGAGTGAGGAGGAGGCCCTGATGGTCAGGACAGGAGGGCGGTCACTATCTCAGGAAGAGTAAAGAGACAAACTAATAACTTCTCATAACTTCTAAAAGAAGCCCAGTAATAACTGCTGAAGCCTGAAGAGACTGGAGTCCTGTTCACATCCAGAACCCAGAACTGTATTTATGTTTATTTATGTTTTCTGCTTGTAACTCTTACTTAACGCTGTCTTTAGAGCCAAATACGTACGTACAGTACTGTATGTGTAGATAACATGTATCTTTATTTTTGTTGCTTTTAATTTTTCTATATGATTTAAACACAACAGCTGTTTATTATATGCTGTGGTAGTTTTATAAAGAGTGGATCACTTTTAACCCCATTTATATTACTTTCAGTGTAAGTTGATAACAAAATACTTGTTTTTTCTTTGGACAGTGACGATATATATATATATGAGAACCTAAACCTTATGAGAACCTTTGCTCTTAATTTGATGATTGTATTTCATTTATTCTGTTTATTTTGACACTATTTTTGTTTTTATTGTTTGTTGTTAGCCAATGCACTGCTGAACTATCCAAAGCTCTGATCTCACACGAGGCTGGAGCTGTGCTTCCTGTTCTCCAGCTTCTGGTTGGAATTCTCTCGTTCTATCTTAAACACTGCAGCAGGACTTCCTCACACAGTGGACCAGAGTGACCCTCTGCTGCCTGGTTTGTTTACTGGGACAGACGCAGCAGTTACAGGTGCTTGTTCTGAGCTCGGGCTCCGTTAGTGACTGCACTAGGTATGAACTGAGCCTGAGTCTGAGTCCAACTGAACCAGACTGGACAAGGAGTGACCACACTAGTACTAACTAGTACAAACTAACTGGACTTTGGGGGCGGGATATGGTACAGATTACCCCATGTGTGGTTCCAGCTGGTTTCTGGATCAGTAGAGAGTGTGAACAGGTTCCTCTACAGGCTGTGCACAGTGACCATCGCTCTCAGTGTAGATCATATTATCTGTGTGTAGTGAGTAAATGTAAGCTAACTGCTGGAGAGCTGAATGATTAGTGGAATTAAAGCAGTGGCAGCAGAGCAGCTATTACAGCTCAGTTTCTCTGTGTATGTATGAAGCTCTTGTTAAGCTGCTGCGATGTTTTGCACCAAACCATAAAAACACTGCTCTATACTAGAAACCACCTCGAGCCATTTCCTGAACTTGAAGTGAACTTGCTTTCGCGCTGGTTGCTGATTTATAATTCAAGCAGTCTTGATTGTGTATTCAATTAAATTACAAAGAAAAAACAAAAGAAACAGTCATACGGTGTCGGAGAGACAATCATACGAGAGCATTTCTTAGATTTTCTACCGTGTCCAGCAGTGACCGAGAGCTGGCGCACGTTTGGCCTGACAGACTGGAGTGGGCAGCGCCTGAGCCCGGGAGCCAGGAGCAGCGGAGAGCTCGGCCAATCCCGGCCCGGCTCATCATCTATCATCTCTCGGACTGACCTCCGCACGCGCCATATTTCAAATGAAGATTGATTGCGGCGCTAATGCACTTAACCATTATGGAACTGATACGATCGCATGATAATTTTTCATGGAGACGACCAGGACGGCACCGTAATGGCAGGCCCGGCGGTGCCAGGCTGGGCAGGAGGCGGCCGGCCGCTCCCGCTGACGCGGCCTCCATAACGCCGCTGAAAACTCAATTACCGCCCCGGTCCTCTGGCCTGTTTACTGGAGATTGATGCTGGACAGAGCAGACCAGGGACCAGCTGTCCACCCTCAGTAATGGCCTCCGAGGGACCTCGAACAGCTACGTCCAGTTTTTGGCTCTGACTGCGTCGATATCCGCCGCCCCGACCCCACAGCTTCATCAAATTAGCGTCTGAAAATATAATTACACCCCAAAATGAGATTATTAGAGAATTTTCGGAGCGATCCGGAGTCGGATTAATTTGTCAGCGGAATAATAAAGCGCGCTTAACCGTAATGTTTTCTGCCGGACGTTAATAGATTAGTCGTGGAATCTGGGCAGCGGTAATGACCGGCGGCTGACTGATTGAGATTGATCGCTACAGCGCGTCTCATAAACTAACATCATAATCTGGCGTCGGGAGGCCGTCACGTACGCTGCACCACGCCGGGCCGCGTGTCTCTCAGCCGAGCTGCTACAGCTGTCTGTCTCACTTTCTTAGACTCAGCCACCAAGCTTATACTGTATATACCCACATATTATATATATATATATATATATATATATATATATATATATATATATATACCCACACACTTATATACATTCACATGCTTATATACAGCCTTATGCTTATATTTACACCAATATTCTAATACATGCCCTCACATTTACACTCGCATCCTTATATACACACACACACACACACACACACACTCCCACATCCTTAGATATGCCCACATGCTTACGTATATATAGCCACACATTTATATATACTTACATCATTATATAATCCCACAAGCATATATATACACTCATCAACTTATAAACATATAAGTATGTGCATATATACAGAATTATGCACCCACATGCATATATACATCCATATTCTTACATATACCCAGATGCTTATATATACCTACATCCTTATATACATGTATATTCTTATATACACCTACATCCTTATATATACCCACATGCTTACATACACCCACATGAGTATATATACCTACATCCTTACATAGAAACACATACATCCACATTTCTATACATCCACGTTTCTATACATCCACATCCTTATACACACCCCCACACTTATATACACTTACATTCTTATATACACCCATATGGTTCTATATACCCACACACTTACATACACCCTCATACTTGCAACCTTATATACCCCCATGAGTATACCTTAATTCTAATATAAAGCCACGAGCTTATACACAACCATATGCAAAAGTTTGGGCACCCCTGGCTGAATTACAGTGTAAATAAGTGCATATACAGAGACATGCTGTGTATATACTGAAGCCAACATACTGGAGGAATATAAAGGGCCTGTGTCAGAGTTTTGAATATGATGTTTGATATATTTAAATAAAAAAGAAACTTTTGTGCAGAAATTTGCGAAACCTGACATACGCCAAGTTTGTTCTCTGTATAAGAAGATCAGAGGTGTTCCTACCTGCGCATACAAATCTATATGTTATAGTATTTCAATAAATACGAACAGCATGTCTGATTCATAAAGCTTAGAAGTTGTAGTGGGGAGTATAAGAATCCTGAGAAACTGTGTAGAAGTTCAGATACAGCTACTGTTGAAGTTTGAAGACTAAGATATAGTTTAAAGAAGCATAAGTGAGAGAGGCTGCAACCTGTCAAATTCATACTCCAAACAATAGGGGGCAGTATATCACCAGAAAGTTGTGGTGCCCATATCTTTCATACTGAACAACGAAACACACAGTCCCTCCTCCTCCCTCTCCGGTGGTGGAGCACCTTCACCACGACTGACCAGAGATCAGAATACACAGCACTACTTCCTCATCCTCACATACTGGACTGATTCAGCTCCAAAATACAGACTCACTATCACCTCTTCAGGTACAAAGTGGCACTACAGTGATTCACTATCACCTCTTCAGGTACAAAGTGGCACTACAGTGATTCACTATCACCTCTTCAGGTACAAAGTGGCACTACAGTGATTCACTATCACCTCTTCAGGTACAAAGTGGCACTACAGTGATTCACTATCACCTCTTCAGGTACAAAGTGGTACTACAGTGACTCACTATCACCTCTTCAAATACAAAGTGATACTACAGTGACTCACTATCACCTCTTCAGGTACAAAGTGGTACTACAGTGATTCACTATCACCTCTTCAGGTACAATGTGGTACTACAGTGACTCACTATCACCTCTTCAGGTACAAAGTGGCACTACAGTGATTCACTATCACCTCTTCAGGTACAAAGTGGTACTACAGTGACTCACTATCACCTCTTCAAATACAAAGTGATACTACAGTGACTCACTATCACCTCTTCAGGTACAAAGTGGTACTACAGTGACTCACTATCACCTCTTCAGGTACAAAGTGGTATTACGAGACATGTATGGTCAGGACTAGCTGGTTAGCATGCTAACCTCAGTAGATATCTCTGATACATAGACATCTTTAGCACAAAGACACAATTTGGAAGTAAAAAGTAAATTAACAGATTAAATAAAATGCAGGTTCTAATTGGCAGTAATGACACTCACACAGAGGTATGTGTTAATGTTGATTAAAGGATCCAT
This sequence comes from Megaleporinus macrocephalus, assembly GCA_021613375.1. Classification (NCBI taxonomy): domain Eukaryota; kingdom Metazoa; phylum Chordata; class Actinopteri; order Characiformes; family Anostomidae; genus Megaleporinus; species Megaleporinus macrocephalus. The sequence continues at coordinate 42,970,428 of CM038721.1, read as the reverse complement.
ATTCTACATTTTACATTCTACATCGCTCTCTATCCCTAATATTGTGCCTTTAAGTCAGATACATGTAAATGAGCTCAGGCAAAACAGGAGGATGTATTAAATAAGTGAATGATAGTCTAAATATTCAAAAACAGGTTTATTTTGAGGTTTCGTTCCAGTTTTTTCTACATATTTAAACTTTAACTGTGTTTACAAACTACATCAACACTCATTTATGTAAAAGTTAAGGAAAATTGTTTTGTTCCCACAATACGAGTCCTTTAAAGATTATAAGGTCAGTGAGGCAATCTTACCAAGCCACCATGTAACCACCACCAGATCCAGGATCTGATCATTTCTCTCTCTTAGGCTTCAAAGCAGAAACTATTTTGCAAGATACTGTTTCAGATTGCAGATCTGCCCTGACAGGAAACACACGCCTGGTTCCAGAGCTGCTTTAGGAGGAATATTAACAGAACAGGACACGGAGGTGTTTATTCTCTGTCCAGCTGTGTCAGCTGGAGTTCACGTATAAAGTTGCTTACATGCAGGATGCTTGTTTATTTGTTTATTATTCTCACCAAAACAAACACAATACTATTACCTACATACAATAATCTCCACTCCACCTGAAACCCAGCCTCAGTCGTAGCTCTCCACACGCCACACAGCTGAAAGTCTGGAGCTGAGCCGGAGCTGTTTGCTGTCTGGGTGCGAGCAGCCATTTATTTTCTTCTGTAACCGCTAACGCTGCTCGCACGCATCACTCGTGTGGATTCACCTAATTTAACATCAGCAGGCCCGTGACGCGGGAGAAGGTGGAAGTTGGTGTGATAAGGAGCTGACAGTTAAAATCCTCAAAAGAACAAAAGTTTCCTGCTGAAGAAACATCCAGCGGCTTGTCACGACACGCTCCGTCATTTAGAGGTGTGTGGTGTTCGGCACCGAGCGCTAAGCTCTCCTGTGGCAGGTGATATATAACAATACAGACAGGTGTTGCCTGAGAGTCTGTAAAGACGGAACACCCTGCTCTCGTTTATCTCAACAACGTCCGCACAGTAAAAAGACAATCTGTCACAGGGGGGGAGGGGAGGAGGAGGAGGAGGAGGAGGAGGAGGAGGAGGAGGAGGGTCCCCATTTGTTTCTTTGGACTCCTGAAACCTATTAACATACGATCTGAGAATTAACGAACGCTGCTGATCCTCCGCGGATTCAGGGTCATTTATTCAGTTACAGTGGTGGCGCTGTTGCTACTGAAGAGCAGAGGAGTTAAAGAAAGTTCTGTTTCCAGCACGAAACCTGCGCGAGGTCACACTTATGACATCACAACTAATTAACAAGCCAGCATATGCAGACTGCACTGATGACCAATAGTCCCTGAGTAATAGACTGCACTGATGACATCACAGTAGCCCATGCGTGATAGACTGCGCTGATGACATCACAGTAGTTCATGAGTGATAGACTGTACTTTTGACATCACAATGGACTATAAGTGACTGACTACACTGTTGACATCGTAGCGGTTATAGTCTACACTGATGACATCACAAGAGTCCATGTGTGAAAGACTGCACTGATGACATCACAATAGTGCATGAGTGACAGACTGTACTGATGACATCTCAATAGGCCATAAATGACTGACGGAACAGATGAAATCATAGCGGTTATAGACAGCACCAAAGACATCACAATGAGCCATAAGTGACAGGCCGCACTGATGACATAATAGTCAATAAGTGGTAGACCGCACTTTTAACAATGGGCCACAAGTGACTGACGACACAGTTGACATTATAGTGGTTTTAGTCTGCACTAATGACATCACAATATTCTATTCGTAAAAGGCTTCATTGATGACATCAAAGTAGTCCATTAGTAATGGACTGCACTGATGACATCACAAGAGTCCATGCGTGAAAGACTGCGCTGATGACATCACAATAGTGCATGAGTGACAGACTGTACTGATGACATCCCACTAGGCCATAAGTGACTGACCATACTGTTGCCGTCATGGTGGCTATAGACTGCACCGATGAAGTCACAACAGGCCACAAGCGACTGACTGCACCAATGACATCACAGCGGTTATAGACCACATTGATGACACTGCAGTAGTCCATCAGTACAAGGCCTCACTGGTAACCTCACAATGGGCCATACATGTCTGACTGCAGTAATGACATCATAGCGGTTACAGACTACATTGTTGACATCACAACAGGCCAAAAGTGATCGTCTGCACCGATGACATCAAAGCTGTTAAGGACTGCACTGATAACATCACAACAGTCCATCAGTAAAAGGAGCCACTGATGACATCACCATTACTTGTGAGTGATGGGTTGTGCTGATTACATCACAATGTGCCATTAGTGACAGACCTCATTCCACCTGGTGAGCAAACTGGAGGTATAAAGTTTGATACTGATCTCAGGTACGAACAGAGCAAAACCTTCAAAGTTAAGAAAAATATATTATATAAATAAATACAAGTAAACAAAATTGTAAATAAGTAAACAAAACTCGTGTAGTTCAGAAGTTCAGATAAGAGGCTGAATCTGAGTTCCAGGTG
>CM038721.1:42920368-42962868 GCA_021613375.1 Megaleporinus macrocephalus | reverse complement strand
GCCACGGCAACGCCAGCTCCCCACGCCTCAGGGATGAAAGCTAAAGAGCGACGGCGTCATCACAGGCCGCGGTGAACTCTGCATATGGCTCGGCAGCTGCAGACGGAGAAGACGGCCCTTCAGCCGGCGCGGTGTGACAGCGCAGGGAGCTGTTTACATTACAGCCATGATAATTGGGCAGTCAGCGGGAGGAGCCGTGTCGTTGTCAGCTCCGTATAATGATTTGTTTTCTCGGGAAAGTTGTGTGAATAATAATGAGACATGGTCAGAAAATAAAACTGCTGGAATCATTTCCCGCCAGAGTTCATCCGCCTCACTCTGTCTAACGAACCGAGCACGCACACCGTTCCCAGAAACCTTGACGAACGCCGACGGCTCGGAGCTGCTCAGCTAAACATCCCTCTGAACACTTAGAGATGAAAGAACATGAGTGATCATCTCGCCGGTCATTCTGCCTCCAGTCGGCGACAACCGGAGCAGATCAGACAATCTGACGCAGCAAAACCAGACATCTTAACAAGCCGCCTCAGTCTGTAGAACCCTATCTACTCTCTTATTTCAGTACTCAGAACTGTAAACCTGTAATAACACTGTTATATAGTGTAATAGTGAGAGTTCAATACTCAGAACTGTAAACCTGTAATAATGCTGTTATATAGTGTAATAGTGAGAGTTCAATACTCAGAACTGTAAACCTGTAATAACGCTGTTATATAGTGTAATAGTGAGAGTTCAATACTCAGAACTGTAAACCTGTAATAACACTGTTATAAAGTGTAATAGTGAGAGTTCAATACTCAGAACTGTAAACCTGTAATAACGCTGTTATATAGTGTAATAGTGAGAGTTCAATACTCAGAACTGTAAACCTGTAATAACGCTGTTATATAGTGTAATAGTGAGAGTTCAATACTCAGAACTGTAAACCTGTAATAACACTGTTATATAGTGTACTAGTGAGAGTTCAATACTCAGAACTGTAAACCTGTAATAACACTGTTATATAGTGTACTAGTGAGAGTTCAATACTCAGAACTGTAAACCTGTAATAACGCTGTTATATAGTGTACTAGTGAGAGTTCAATACTCAGAACTGTAAACCTGTAATAACGCTGTTATATAGTGTAATAGTGAGAGTTCAGTACTCAGAAATGTAAACCTGTAATTACACTGTTATATAGTGTAATAGTGAGAGTTCAATACTCAGATCTCTAAACCTGTAATAACGCTGTTATATAGTGTATAATGAGAGTTAAGTACCCAGAACTGTAAACCTCTAAAAACACTGTTATATGGAGTAATAGTGAGAGTTCAATACTCAGAACTGTAAACCTGTAATAACGCTGTTATATAGTGTACTAGTGAGAGTTCAATACTCAGAACTGTAAACCTGTAATAACGCTGTTATATACTGTACTAGTGAGAGTTCAGTACTCAGAACTGTAAACCTGTAATAACGCTGTTATATTGTGTAATAGTGAGAGTTCAGCACTCAGTACTGTAAACCTGTAATAACGCTGTTATATAGTGTACTAGTGAGAGTTCAGTACTCAGAACTGTAAACCTGTAATAACGCTGTTATAAAGTGTAATAGTGAGAGTTCAATACTCAGAACTGTAAACCTGTAATAACGCTGTTATATAGTGTAATAGTGAGAGTTCAATACTCAGAACTGTAAACCTGTAATAACGCTGTTATATAGTGTAATAGTGAGAGTTCAATACTCAGAACTGTAAACCTGTAATAACGCTGTTATATAGTGTAGTAGTGAGAGTTCAATACTCAGAACTGTAAACCTGTAATTACACTGTTATATAGTGTACTATTGAGAGTTCAATACTCAGAACTGTAAACCTGTAATAACGCTGTTATATAGTGTAGTAGTGAGAGTTCAGTACTCAGAAATGTAAACGTGTAATTACACTGTTATATAGTGTACTAGTGAGAGTTCAATACTCAGAACTGTAAACCTGTAATAACGCTGTTATATAGTGTACTAGTGAGAGTTCAATACTCAGAACTGTAAACCTGTAATAACGCTGTTATATACTGTACTAGTGAGAGTTCAGTACCCAGAACTGTAAACCTGTAATAACACTGTTATATAGTGTACTAGTGAGAGTTCAGTACTCAGAACTGTAAACCTGTAATAACGCTGTTATATAGTGTACTAGTGAGAGTTCAATACTCAGAACTGTAAACCTGTAATAACGCTGTTATATAGTGTACTAGTGAGAGTTCAATACTCAGAACTGTAAACCTGTAATAACGCTGTTATATAGTGTAGTAGTGAGAGTTCAATACTCAGAACTGTAAACCTGTAATTACACTGTTATATAGTGTACTAGTGAGAGTTCAATACTCAGAACTGTAAACCTGTAATAACGCTGTTATATAGTGTAGTAGTGAGAGTTCAGTACTCAGAAATGTAAACCTGTAATTACACTGTTATATAGTGTACTAGTGAGAGTTCAATACTCAGAACTGTAAACCTGTAATAACACTGTTATATAGTGTACTAGTGAAAGTTCAGTACTCAGAACTGTAAACCTGTACTAACGCTGTTATATAGTGTAGTAGTGAGAGTTCAGTACTCAGAACTGTAAACCTGTAATAACACTGTTATATAGTGTACTAGTGAAAGTTCAGTACTCAGAACTGTAAACCTGTAATAACGCTGTTATATAGTGTAGTAGTGAGAGTTCAGTACTCAGAAATGTAAACCTGTAATTACACTGTTATATAGTGTACTAGTGAGAGTTCAATACTCAGAACTGTAAACCTGTAATAACACTGTTATATAGTGTACTAGTGAGAGTTCAATACTCAGAACTGTAAACCTGTAATTACACTGTTATATAGTGTACTAGTGAGAGTTCAATACTCAGAACTGTAAACCTGTAATAACACTGTTATATAGTGTACTAGTGAAAGTTCAGTACTCAGAACTGTAAACCTGTAATAACGCTGTTATATAGTGTAGTAGTGAGAGTTCAGTACTCAGAAATGTAAACCTGTAATTACACTGTTATATAGTGTACTAGTGAGAGTTCAATACTCAGAACTGTAAACCTGTAATAACACTGTTATATAGTGTACTAGTGAGAGTTCAATACTCAGAACTGTAAACCTGTAATTACACTGTTATATAGTGTACTAGTGAGAGTTCAATACTCAGAACTGTAAACCTGTAATAACACTGTTATATAGTGTACTAGTGAAAGTTCAGTACTCAGAACTGTAAACCTGTACTAACGCTGTTATATAGTGTACTAGTGAAAGTTCAGTACTCAGAACTGTAAACCTGTACTAACGCTGTTATATAGTGTAGTAGTGAGAGTTCAGTACTCAGAAATGTAAACCTGTAATTACACTGTTATATAGTGTACTAGTGAGAGTTCAATACTCAGAACTGTAAACCTGTAATAACACTGTTATATAGTGTAATAGTGAGAGTTCAATACTCAGAACTGTAAACCTGTAATAACGCTGTTATATAGTGTAGTAGTGAGAGTTCAATACTCAGAACTGTAAACCTGTAATTACACTGGTATATAGTGTAGTAGTGAGAGTTCAATACTCAGAACTGTAAACCTGTAATTACACTGGTATATAGTGTACTAGTGAGAGTTCAATACTCAGAACTGTAAACCTGTAATTACACTGTTATATAGTGTAGTAGTGAGAGTTTAGTACTCAGAACTGTAAACCTGTAATAACACTGAGATTTCAGTACTTAGCGTTCAACACTGAAGAGACTGAAGAGACGAGCAGCTCCACCTTTATTAGCACCACAACCTCAACAGTGACTGGAAGTAGCAGCCATGCTGTGTGAGTGGATCACTGTGTGCTGGTTGAAGCAGATCATCTTCAACTGAGAGTTTCACAGAGACACCTTTCATCTACTTTGTGTTTGATGTCCAGATCAAAGAGAGTAGCTAGTACAGGTAACGTTAGATACTCTAGCAGCTCTGAGTAACTAGCATAGCTAACTAAATAGTATGTGGGCGGAGCTTATTTTCACAGAGGCTCATTTTATTTGGTCTGTGTTGCTTTTGTGTGATCATCACCGCTGTAAACCAGCCAATCAGAGCAGAGCTCATTAAATATTCATGATCTCATTAAAAAAAGAGAAAGAGTATTTTATTCTAGAAGCAGATCAAAGAGTTTAACTGTGTAAACTAGATCATACTGTGTTTGAAGTCATCTTCTAATATGTAAAAGCTTCTTTAAACTATATTCAGATCTATATTTATAACAGTAAAAACAACAGTTTAAAATAAATGTTTGCTATTTATATATATCGTTTGATCTTTTTCTTATTTTTACTGAACTGGAATTTCTCTCTGATCGTTTCCACCGAGCTCCTCAGAGGAGCCGAGCACACGGCCAGGTTGTTTTGCATCTCTTCTGGGAGAACTGTTCCCGACTTCACTTTCAAATTTTAGACCAACATCTGGACAATCATCTAGATCAGCTGTTCTCGGCTCTGATGAATGTAAATGAGTGACAGTGTAACAACAACATCACACATTTCTGAAGAAAAGAAAGTAACTTTATGAAGATCCCACCGCAGTACATCATTCACAGCAGCCAAGCTAATCAGTCAATATATATAATCAGTCTACAGCAGTTTAGATCCACCCATTCAGTCTACAGCAGTTTAGCTCCACCCATTCAGTCTACACCAGTTTAGCTCCACCCATTCAGTCTACAGCAGTTCAGCTCCACCCATTCAGTCTACATCATTATAGCTCCACCCATTCAGTCTACAGCAGTTTAGCTCCACCCAGTGAGTCTATATTAGTTCAGCTCCACCCATTCAGTCTACAGCAGTTTAGCTCCATCCATTCATACTACAGCAGTTTACCTCCACCCATTCAGCCTACAGCAGTTTAGCTCCACCCATTCAGCCTAAAGCAATTTAGCTCCATCTATTCAGTCTACAGCAGTTTAGCTCCTCCCATTCAGTCTACAGCAGTTCAGCTCCACCCATTCAGTGTACATCATTATAGCTCCATCTATTCAGTCTACAGCAGTTCAGCTCCACCCATTCAGTCTACATCATTATAGCTCCACCCATTCAGTCTACATCATTATAGCTCCACCCATTCAGTCTACATCATTATAGCTCCACCCATTCAGTCTACAGCAGTTCAGCTCCACCCATTCAGTCTACATCATTATAGCTCCACCCATTCAGTCTACAGCAGTTTAGCTCCACCCAGTGAGTCTATATTAGTTCAGCTCCACCCATTCAGTCTACAGCAGTTTAGCTCCATCCATTCATACTACAGCAGTTTACCTCCACCCATTCAGCCTACATCAGTTTAGCTCCACCCATTCAGCCTAAAGCAATTTAGCTCCATCTATTCAGTCTACAGCAGTTTAGCTCCTCCCATTCAGTCTACAGCAGTTCAGCTCCACCCATTCAGTGTACATCATTATAGCTCCATCTATTCAGTCTACAGCAGTTCAGCTCCACCCATTCAGTCTACATCATTATAGCTCCACCCATTCAGTCTACATCATTATAGCTCCACCCATTCAGTCTACATCATTATAGCTCCACCCATTCAGTCTACAGCAGTTCAGCTCCACCCATTCAGTCTACATCATTATAGCTCCACCCATTCAGTCTACAGCAGTTTAGCTCCACCCAGTGAGTCTATATTAGTTCAGCTCCACCCATTCAGTCTACAGCAGTTTAGCTCCATCCATTCATACTACAGCAGTTTACCTCCACCCATTCAGCCTACAGCAGTTTAGCTCCACCCATTCAGCCTAAAGCAATTTAGCTCCATCTATTCAGTCTACAGCAGTTTAGCTCCACCCATTCAGTCTACAGCAGTTTAGCTCCACCCATTCAGTCTACATCATTATACCTCCACCCATTCAGTGTACATCATTATAGCTCCACCCATTCAGTCTACAGCAGTTCAGCTTGCTCTTATTTGAGATGTAACTGCAGGGAATGTTTTATTTTCCGGTCGAGGTGCGGCTCCTGATCGTTCCTGTCCTGGTCTTAATTTTCGGTGATTACAGGCCGGTTCTGAACGTGTCTTCTTCCGCACTCGTTCAAGCGAAGGCATGCAATTTGTTTTCATCCCGCTTTCTGAGGCGCGGCTTGCACTTCCTGTGTGCAGATAAGAGCAGGTTAGCGCTGAGGCGGAGCTGAAAGCTGGATCTCTCTGGGCCTAAAGTGTTACGGCGAGAGCGGAGAGAGCGGAGAGAGTAATGAAAGCGGCTGATGAATAATTTACAGCTGCGTTCGCTCTGATAGAATGAGCCCCGCAGTCTCTCTCTGAACCTCCCGGCGCTGGAGGAGCTCCGAGTGCAGGAGGGCTGCAGCAGAGGAACATCACTCACAACACTCCGCCTCGTTCCTCCGCTCACGTCTGGCAGATGTTTCCAGGAACAAGGCCTGCGATCCGCGAGACACTCGGGGTAATGAGTATTGATTAGGATTGGTCACGGTGGAGCGGCAGGAGGTCGGCGTCGATCTGATCAGAGAGGAGAAGTGATGGAGATGAACAGGCACAAATTGGATTCTGACCGCCGGAGCGCCGGAGCGCCGGAGAAAGAGCTTTCAACGCTGCCGTATTTCACTGATAAGAGTTTGTGGCCTCAGCAATCTGTAGAGGGAGTCAAACATCTGAACTCAGGATGAAGAAGGGAATACAGTGCAGGTCACGCCTACTTATAGAACATCCTTATTTCTATACTGTTTGGAGAACGACAGCAAGGTCACATACACCGCTCAGTTTCAGCCTGTATGAGCTCTTACAGAGGAGCTCCACTGAACTCCAGACAAACTAAATCCACAGACTGTACGACAATAATTCAGAGTGTAGTAGCCTAAATTAACCAGGGCCTACAAACTGACCCAACCAGCACCAATGACTGTAGCTCAACACGGACCAAAGATTATAACCCAAAGTTATAAACCAACTGAGGCCCAAAGTTATAACCCAACTGGAACCCAAAGTTATAACCCAACTGGAACCCAAAGTTATAACCAAACTGGAACCCAAAGTTATAACCCAACTGGAACCCAAAGCTATAATCCAACTGTAACCCAAAGTTATAACCCAACTGGAACCCAAAGCTATAATCCAACTGTAACCCAAAGTTATAACCCAACTGTAACCCAAAGCTATAACCCAACTGGAACCCAAAGTTATAACCCAACTGGGGCTCAAAGCTATAACCAAACTGGAACCCAAAGTTATAACCCAACTGAAACCCAAAGTTATAACCTAATTGGAACCCAAAATGATCACCCACCTGGGGCCCAAAGCTATAACCCAACTGTAACCCAAAGTTATAACCCAACTGTAACCCAAAGTTATAACCCAACTGTAACCCAAAGCTATAACCCAACTGGAACCCAAAGTTATAACCCAACTGGGGCCCAAAGCTATAACCCAACTGTAACTCAAAGTTATAATCCAACTGGAACCCAAAGTTATAACCTAATTGGAACCCAAAATGATCACCCACCTGGGGTCCAAAGGTATAACCGAGCCAGGATAAAACACACAGTAGGTCTTCTTTAGTGTAAGTTAAGCAACATTGGAGCACCGTTTACTGGAAGGAACCATTCTTCATTACTTCACCTTGTTTCGAAAGTAAAACCCCACCTGACTGATCTCTGTACATGTTCAGATGAGTTGATAAGTTTAAAGATAGGAATCTCTAAATTCCTTCACTGTTTCGAAATGAAACCACCGGCTGTGTCTGTTCCACACGATGGAGCTTCGATTAGAGCTGCTGAGCTCAAACACACAAACAAAACATCTCAGACCTTCACACCAACCGCTTGCTTGTGTATGAATCCCCGTCTCTGCTCCGCCCACAAATACTTTTGCAGCTACTGTTGCTATTGCAAATATGCTACTGTATCTACTGTAGCTCCGCCCACAAAGTACGTTCATATCTGCTGTTGCTCCGCCCACAACCGAGAAGCTGTAAACCTGTAGAAGTTCTGGGGTTTTGATCTGATCTGCTCCTCATGGCTGCTGTCAGGTCAGGTTTTATGAGCAGATTGTTTTTCTCGTTTGGAGAAGCTGCAGCTCTCTGGATTTGTGGTTTGGGCTTCTTCTGCCAAACCCACAGGCAGCTTCTTAAACGCTCTACACTCACCTGAGCGGTAATCGGCGCTGGCACACACGCCCGCTGCAGTAATTAGACACGTAATTTAAGAACATGAAGTGTCTGAGCAATTACCAGCACAACACAAACCACACCAGCCCTAAACGCAAATACTACAGGCCCATTTCCCACATTCCACTTCCCTCAGGCCCACATTCCTCATACAGGTGGTTCTAGTAAAGACAACGGTTCCTGGGCAGTGGACTTGGCAGTGGACTGGACTGTGCAATGAACTGGACTGAGCAGTGGACTGGACTGGGCAGTGGACTTGGCAGTGGACTGGACTGTGCAATGAACTGGACTGAGCAGTGGACTGGACTGGGCAGTGGACTTGGCAGTGTACTGGACTGAGCAGTGGACTGGACTGAGCAGTGGACTTGGCAGTGGACTGGACTTGGGTAGTGGACTGGACTGGGCAGTGGACTGGACTGAGCAGTGGACTTGGCAGTGGACTGGACTGGGCAGTGGACTGGACTTGGCAGTGGACTTGGCAGTGGACTGGACTAGGCAGTGGACTGGACTGGGCAGTGGACTTGGCAGTGGACTGGACTGGGCAATGAACTGGACTGAGCAGTGGACTGGACTGGGCAGTGGACTGGACTGAGCAGTGGACTGGACTGAGCAGTGGACTGGACTGAGCAGTGGACTTGGCAGTGGACTGGACTGGGCAGTGGATTGGACTTGGCAGTGGACTGGACTGGGCAGTGGACTTGGCAGTGGACTGGACTGGGCAGTGGACTGGACTGGGCAGTGGATTGGACTGGGCAGTGGACTGGACTGGGCAGTGGATTGGACTTGGCAGTGGACTGGACTGGGCAGTGGACTTGGCAGTGGATTGGACTTGGCAGTGGACTGGACTGGGCAGTGGATTGGACTGGGCAGTGGACTGGACTGGGCAGTGGATTGGACTGGGCAGTGGACTTGGCAGTGGACTGGACTGGGCAGTGGACTGGACTGGGCACTGGACTGGACTGGGCAGTGGACTTGGCAGTGGACTGGACTGGGCAGTGGACTGGACTGGGCAGTGGACTTGGCAGTGGACTGGACTGGGCAGTGGACTGGACTGAGCAGTGGACTGGACTGGGCAGTGGACTGGACTGGGCAGTGGACTTGGCAGTGGACTGGACTGGGCAGTGGACTGGACTGAGCAGTGGACTGGACTTGGCAGTGGACTGGACTGGGCAGTGGACTTGGCAGTGGACTGGACTGGGCAGTGGACTGGACTGGGCAGTGGACTTGGCAGTGGACTGGACTGGGCAGTGGACTGGACTGAGCAGTGGACTGGACTGGGCAGTGGACTTGGCAGTGGACTGGACTGGGCAGTGGACTGGACTGGGCAGTGGACTTGGCAGTGGACTGGACTGGGCAGTGGACTTGGCAGTGGACTGGACTGGGCAGTGGACTGGACTGGGCAGTGGATTGGACTGGGCAGTGGACTGGACTGGGCAGTGGATTGGACTTGGCAGTGGACTGGACTGGGCAGTGGACTGGACTGGGCAGTGGACTGGACTGGGCAGTGGACTGGACTGAGCAGTGGACTGTTCCCTCATATGGGTTCTTTGACATACGGAACATGAGGAGGTATAACGGAGTGGATCGTGTTTGTGTATGTGTTTCTAAGCGGTTCTACAGCCGACACGGCGAGCGGATCTCAACAATACGATTGTCATTTCTGTCACTACGGAAACGCGCGGTGATGACGCCGCTTAGTTTGAGCTTTTCGAAACACAACAAAGCTCATTTCTGCCGCGGCGCCTCCCTCAGAGCGGCCCGGCGCTCCTCCGGCCTCCGCCGCCGCGCAGCACCGAGCAGCACCGAGCAGCGCGAGCAGCGCGAGCAGCGCCGGCCCTTTATTTGGAGATATTTTGATATATTGGCTTTGTTGTCGGACCACACAGGGAGCTTTTCTCTCCGGGAACAATGCTGTGATTTTGTGATGAATAAAAGAAAAATCTATAAATAAATAAATAAACTCCAACTGGAACTTTTGTCTGGTCAACTCTTTGAAGCCTCCGCAGCAACAAAGGAAGCAACAAAAGCAGATGGAAATTTGGGACTGACGAGGGTTTCAGAAGAAAGAGAGAGAGAGAGGCGGGGGTGGGGGGGGGAGCGAGAGAAAGAGGGAGAGAGGGGGAGAGAAAGAGAAGGAGAGAGAAAGAGAACGACAAAGATAGAGGAGGAAGAAAAGAGAGAGAGAATGACAGAGAGACAGGAGGAAGAAAAAAGAGAGAGAATGACAGAGAGAGATCAAGAAAAAGAAAGTGAAAGAGTAAAGAACGAGAGAGAAAGAATTACAGAAAAAGAAAAGTTAGAGACAGAAAGAGAACAGAAGACTGGAGAGAGAGAGAGAGAGAGAGAGAGATGTAGAAAGAGAGATGTAGAAAGAGAGTGTTATATATATATATATATAGAGAGAGAGAGAGAGAGAGACAGTATAGACAGAAAGACAGACTTTAATTATACTGTGTGGAAGTTTATATTTTATATGTATTAAACAGTATAGTATAGTATAGTATAGTATAGTATAGTATAGTATAATATAGTATAGTATTGTATAGTATAGTATTGTATAGTATAGTATAGTATTGTATAGTATAGTATTGTATAGTATAGTATAATATAGTATAGTATAGTATTGTATAGTATAGTATTGTATAGTATAGTATAGTATAGTATTGTATAGTATAGTATTGTATAGTATAGTACAGTATAGTATAATATAGTATAGTATAGTATTGTATAGTATAGTATTGTATAGTATAGTATAGTATAGTATAGTATAGTATTGTATAGTATTGTATAGTATTGTATAGTATAGTATAGTATTGTATAGTATAGTACAGTAAAGTATAGTATAGTATAGTATAGTACAGTATAGTATAGTACAGTATAGTATAGTATATTATAGTATTGTATAGTATAGTATAGTAAAGTATATTATGGGATAGTATAGTATAGTACAGAATAGTATAGTATATTATAGTATTGCATAGTATAGTATAGTATAGTATAGTATAGTACAGTATAGTATAGTATATTATAGTATTGTATAGTATAGTATAGTAAAGTATATTATGGGATAGTATAGTATAGTACAGTATAGTATATTATAGTATTGCATAGTATAGTATAGTACAGTATAGTATAGTATAGTATAGTACAGTATAGTATAGTATATTATAGTATTGTATAGTATAGTATAGTATATTATGGTATAGTATAGTACAGTATAATACTGGAAACGAATGAAGACGTACAGGAAGTGAACCTGATCTGTGTTTATGTTGGTGTTTATGTTGGTGTTTGTGTTTATGTTTGTGTTTATGTTTGTGTTTATGTTTGTGTTTATGTTTGTGTTTATGTTTACGTTGGTGTTTATGTTTGTGTTTGTGTTTATGATTGTGTTTGTGTTTATGTTTGTGTTTATGTTTGTGTTTATGTTGGTGTTTGTGTTTATGATTGTGTTTGTGTTTATGTTTGTGTTTATGTTTATGTTGGTGTTTGTGTTTGTGTTTATGATGTTGGTGTTTATGTTTGTGTTTGTGTTTGTGTTTATGTTTGTGTTTATGTTTGTGTTTATGTTTACGTTGGTGTTTATGTTTGTGTTTGTGTTTATGATTGTGTTTGTGTTTATGTTTGTGTTTATGTTTGTGTTTATGTTGGTGTTTGTGTTTATGATTGTGTTTGTGTTTATGTTTGTGTTTATGTTTATGTTGGTGTTTGTGTTTGTGTTTATGATGTTGGTGTTTATGTTTGTGTTTGTGTTTGTGTTTATGTTGGTGTTTGTGTTTGTGTGTATTTGAGTTAGTTTCTGTAAAGATATTAATTGTCTGTTAGTCGTAGGGATCTGGTTGTTTGTGTTTATGTTTGTGTTTATGTTTGTGTTTATGTTTGTGTTTATGTTGGTGTTTGTGTTTATGATTGTGTTTGTGTTTATGTTTGTGTTTATGTTTATGTTGGTGTTTGTGTTTGTGTTTATGATGTTGGTGTTTATGTTTGTGTTTGTGTTTGTGTTTGTGTGTATTTGAGCTGGTTTCTGTAAAGATATTAATTGTCTGTTGGTCGTAGGGATCTGGTTGTTTGTGTTTATGTTGGTGTTTGTGTTTATGTTTGTGTTTATGTTTGTGTTTGTGTTTATGTTTGTGTTTATGTTTGTGTTTATGTTGGTGTTTGTGTTTATGATTGTGTTTGTGTTTATGTTTGTGTTTATGTTTATGTTGGTGTTTATGTTTGTGTTTATGTTTATGTTGGGGTTTGTGTTTGTGTTTATGATGTTGGTGTTTGTGTTTGTGTTTGTGTTTGTGTTTGTGTTTGTGTGTATTTGAGCTGGTTTCTGTAAAGATATTAATTGTCTGTTGGTCGTAGGGATCTGGTTGTTTATGTTTATGTTTGTGTTTGTGTTTGTGTTTATGATGTTGGTGTTTATGTTTGTGTTTGTGTTTGTGTTTGTGTGTATTTGAGCTGGTTTCTGTAAAGATATTAATTGTCTGTTGGTCGTAGGGATCTGGTTGTTTGTGTTTATGTTTGTGTTTGTGTTTGTGTTTGTGTGTATTTGAGCTGGTTTCTGTAAAGATATTAATTGTCTGTTGGTCGTAGGGATCTGGTTGTTTGTGTTTATGTTTGTGTTTGTGTTTGTGTTTGTGTGTATTTGAGCTGGTTTCTGTAAAGATATTAATTGTCTGTTGGTCGTAGGGATCTGGTTGTTTGTGTTTATGTTTGTGTTTGTGTTTGTGTTTGTGTTTATGATGTTGGTGTTTATGTTTGTGTTTGTGTTTATGTTTGTGTTTGTGTGTATTTGAGCTGGTTTCTGTAAAGATATTAATTGTCTGTTGGTCGTAGGGATCTGGTTGTTTGTGTTTATGTTTGTGTTTGTGTTTGTGTTTGTGTTTGTGTGTATTTGAGCTGGTTTCTGTAAAGATATTAATTGTCTGTTGGTCGTAGGGATCTGGTTGTTTGTGTTTATGTTTGTGTTTGTGTTTGTGTTTGTGTGTATTTGAGCTGGTTTCTGTAAAGATATTAATTGTCTGTTGGTCGTAGGGATCTGGTTGTTTGTGTTTATGTTTGTGTTTGTGTTTGTGTTTGTGTGTATTTGAGCTGGTTTCTGTAAAGATATTAATTGTCTGTTGGTCGTAGGGATCTTGTTGTTTGTGTTTATGTTTATGTTTGTGTTTGTGTTTATGATGTTGGTGTTTGTGTTTGTGTTTGTGTTTATGTTTGTGTTTGTGTGTATTTGAGCTGGTTTCTGTAAAGATATTAATTGTCTGTTGGTCGTAGGGATCTGGTTGTTTGTGTTTATGTTTGTGTTTGTGTTTGTGTTTGTGTTTGTGTTTGTGTGTATTTGAGCTGGTTTCTGTAAAGATATTAATTGTCTGTTGGTCGTAGGGATGTGGTTGTTTGTGTTTATGTTTGTGTTTGTGTTTGTGTTTGTGTTTATGATGTTGGTGTTTATGTTTGTGTTTGTGTTTGTGTTTATGATGTTTGTGTTTATGTTTATGTTTGTGTTTGTGTTTGTGTTTATGATGTTTGTGTTTGTGTTTGTGTTTGTGTTTGTGTGTATTTGAGCTGGTTTCTGTAAAGATATTAATTGTCTGTTGGTCGTAGGGATCTGGTTGTTTGTGTTTATGTTTGTGTTTGTGTTTGTGTTTGTGTTTGTGTGTATTTGAGCTGGTTTCTGTAAAGATATTAATTGTCTGTTGGTCGTAGGGATCTGGTTGTTTGTGTTTGTGTTTGTGTTTGTGTTTGTGTTTGTGTGTATTTGAGTTAGTTTCTGTAAAGATATTAATTGTCTGTTGGTCGTAGGGATCTGGTTGTTTGTGTTTATGTTTGTGTTTGTGTTTGTGTTTGTGTTTGTGTTTGTGTGTATTTGAGCTGGTTTCTGTAAAGATATTAATTGTCTGTTGGTCGTAGGGATCTGGTTGTTTGTGTTTATGTTTGTGTTTGTGTTTGTGTTTGTGTGTATTTGAGCTGGTTTCTGTAAAGATATTAATTGTCTGTTGGTCGTAGGGATCTGGTTGTTTGTGTTTATGTTTGTGTTTGTGTTTGTGTTTGTGTGTATTTGAGCTGGTTTCTGTAAAGATATTAATTGTCTGTTGGTTGTAGGGATCTTGTTGTTTGTGTTTATGTTTATGTTTGTGTTTGTGTTTATGATGTTGGTGTTTGTGTTTGTGTTTGTGTTTATGTTTGTGTTTGTGTGTATTTGAGCTGGTTTCTGTAAAGATATTAATTGTCTGTTGGTCGTAGGGATCTGGTTGTTTGTGTTTGTGTTTGTGTTTGTGTTTATGTTTGTGTTTGTGTGTATTTGAGCTGGTTTCTGTAAAGATATTAATTGTCTGTTGGTCGTAGGGATCTGGTTGTTTGTGTTTATGTTTGTGTTTGTGTTTGTGTTTGTGTGTATTTGAGCTGGTTTCTGTAAAGATATTAATTGTCTGTTGGTCGTAGGGATCTGGTTGTTTGTGTTTGTGTTTGTGTTTGTGTTTGTGTGTATTTGAGCTGGTTTCTGTAAAGATATTAATTGTCTGTTGGTCGTAGGGATCTGGTTGTTTGTGTTTGTGTTTGTGTTTGTGTTTATGTTTGTGTTTGTGTGTATTTGAGCTGGTTTCTGTAAAGATATTAATTGTCTGTTGGTCGTAGGGATCTGGTTGTTTGTGTTTATGTTTGTGTTTGTGTTTGTGTTTGTGTTTGTGTGTATTTGAGCTGGTTTCTGTAAAGATATTAATTGTCTGTTGGTCGTAGGGATCTGGTTGTTTGTGTTTATGTTTGTGTTTGTGTTTGTGTTTATGTTTGTGTTTGTGTGTATTTGAGCTGGTTTCTGTAAAGATATTAATTGTCTGTTGGTCGTAGGGATCTGGTTGTTTGTGTTTATGTTTGTGTTTGTGTTTGTGTTTGTGTGTATTTGAGCTGGTTTCTGTAAAGATATTAATTGTCTGTTGGTCGTAGGGATCTGGTTGTTTGTGTTTATGTTTGTGTTTGTGTTTGTGTTTGTGTTTGTGTGTATTTGAGCTGGTTTCTGTAAAGATATTAATTGTCTGTTGGTCGTAGGGATCTGGTTGTTTGTGTGAGATGAAGGAGTGAAACGCGGTGCTTACGGTTGTTTCAGCTAACAGTAGAGATCTCTGGAGCTGAGGGCGTTAGCTTTCTTTACTAACCCTCATTGATCTCACTGTGTGTTTCGCTCAGACACAAAGAACACTCACACACACACACACACACACTCACTCACACTCACACACACTCACTCACACACACACACACACACTCACTCACACTCACACACACTCACTCACACACACACACTCGCGCTTGTCTCTACAAGCCGGCGGCGTTGAAGACTTTCTGGATCTGGTGGGAGCTAATTGGCAGTGTATGGGTACAGAGGCGCTGGGAGCTTGACCTGGATGGAGGAGCGGGCTGGAGGAGATATTCCTGATAAAAGGCTGAAAACTCGGAGCGCCGAACAATATCGCTCAATTATACTCCTCCGTTTCAGCGCTTGCTCCGTCGTTCTTGCTAATTGAGGCGGCTCTCAGAAACGGGCTGCTGCAGACGGTCTGCCGGGACTTGCGCTGCATCTCTGTGTTTGTTTTTTCGGTCAGTGCTGCGAGAACTCAGCGCTCTAACTGTAACTCTAACTGTTCTAATGATTCTCATCTGGACTCTGGACCCCAGTTAACCCATTCAGCTCCACACACTCGCCTCTGCTTAGAGCTTCAGTTCAGACCTTCAACATTACAATCCCATCAAAATAAAATTCATAATAATAGTAATATCAGGAACACTATCTCTGATTGGTCAATAAGTCAGGAACACTGTCTCTGATTGGTCAATAAATCAGGAACACTGTCTCTGATTGACCACAGCCTCTGATTGGTCAATAAGTCAGGAACACTGTCTCTGATTGACCAATAAATCAGGAACATAGTCTCTGATTGACCAATAACTTAGAAACTCAGTCTCTGATTGGTCAATAAGTCAGGGACACAGTCTTTGCTTGACCAGTAAGTCAGGAACACAGTCTCTGATTGACCAATAAATCAGGAACACAGTCTCTGATTGACCAATTAGTCAGGATCACAGCCTGATTCGTTGACAAGTCAGAAAGCCAGCCTCTGGTTGGTTGACAGACTCAACCTAGACGTCTACACAGAGAACCGGATAAACAATCGCAGACACTCAGTGTGGGATTTATCATGGATTTATTTCACAAAGTCCTGGAAAGAGACACCTTCAACCCGGAGTCCAGAACAACGCTACCCTTACAGAACAAAAAAAAAGAAAAATTGAGTCACTAGGGTGCAGCGTTCCCGGGATATTTACCCTTTCATGTATGATGTTCTTTGATGTTGCATGTGGTGTCTTCGACCTTAGAGGATTAAAGAACCTTTGTTTTTTAAAGCAGTGGTTCTCAGGCCGGGCGTCAGTGACCTCCATATGGTCCACATTTTTGCTCCATCCCTATTCTAAGTCTGTGGACCTTCTCAGGCTTGCTGAGGACCATAGCTTTGAGGAGTGAGCATGAAGAACCTTTTTCAATTGAGACATGTAAATTCTGAAGGACGCTAGAGATGCTGGGTGTATCTCCACCTGCTTGAGATTAAATTAAGTGGTTGTTGGAGGTATAGTTCTTCAAACAATACATCTTTATGGTTCTTCTTTATTTTTGATGGTTCCTTGCAGCTCCAGGTTTAGGTTCTGGGTTGAGGCTGGAGAACTGGTTTGGAGATGGATTTGGTAGAAATGCAGTCAAATGACAGGACGAGCTGAGCATCTAACAAACATCTCAAATGAAGCGTCACCACCTTCACTGTACAGCTGCGGTGCTGAAGGAACATAATGTTAGCACCAGCTAATGCAGTTTCAGAAGAAGCCACCAGCACGTTGGGCGTCAGCTCCGTGATGCTGTATTTACTTGTTGTGAAAGTGAGGAACGTGGCAGGTCTGGTGGAGAGCTGCCGGCTTGGAGATGATGGACTGGAGAGCCTGAGGAAACTCTCGGCTGAGGATTAGCGCCGGAGCCTCTGATCACCCAAAGTACACGACATCTCCCTTCCAGACCTCCACCACGCCGCAGCGCCGCGGCACGTTACGCTCAAATAAACAAGCCCCAATGTGAAGCAGCGGCTCTACAGTCCTCTCTCTCTCTCCCTCCGTTTCCTCCCCCTCTCTCCCTCTCTCCATCCCACGCCCTCCTCCACCTCCTCCTCCTCTTTCTGCCGCTTCTCTGTGGATGAGTGCGAGCGCTAGCTCTTTTTATTTTTTCCAGCAGGATGGGAAGAAGAAGGATTACGTTAAGCCCAAAACTCGGCCCTTATCTCGCCTCGAGCAGAGAGAGAGAGAGAGAGAGAGAGAGAGAGAGAGAGAGAGGAACAGTAAGAAAGAGAAAGAAAAGCTAGAGCTAACAAATAGAGAGAGAGCAAAAATAAGAAAAGGAGAAAGAGAAAGAAAAGAGATTTAGAGAAAAAGATAATGATGATGATGATGATGATGATGATGAATGAACCAGCATTAACTTTGCTGGTATTCACATAAAGAACGTAAGCCCAATGTGGGTGTTTCTAATAAAGTGTCCAAGTAGTGGAAGTACAAGTTATGGGTTTCTAATAAAGTGGCCAGTTAGTGAAAGCACAAGGTGGGAGTTTCTAATAAAGTGTCCAGGTAGTGGAAGTACGAGGTGGGTGTTTCTAATAAAGTGTCCAGGTAGTGGAGGTACGAGGTGGGTGTTTCTAATAAAGTGTCCAGGTAATGGAAGTACGAGGTGGGTGTTTCTAATAAAGTGTCCAGGTAGTGGAAGCTCAAGGTGGGTGTTTCTAATAAAGTGTCCAGGTAGTGGAAGTACGAGGTGGGTGTTTCTAATAAAGTGTCCAGTTAGTGGAAGTACGAGGTGGGTGTTTCTAATAAAGTGGCCAGGTAGCGGAAGTACGAGGTGGGTGTTTCTAATAAAGTGTCCAGGTAGTGGAAGTACGAGGTGGATGTTTCTAATAAAGTGTCCAGTTAGTGGAAGTACGAGGTGGGTGTTTCTAATAAAGTGGCCAGGTAGTGGAGGTACGAGGTGGGTGTTTCTAATAAAGTGTCCAGTTAGTGGAAGCTCAAGGTGGGTGTTTCTAATAAAGTGGCCAGGTAGTGGAGGTACGAGGTGGGTGTTTCTAATAAAGTGTCCAGTTAGTGGAAGCTCAAGGTGGGTGTTTCTAATAAAGTGGCCAGGTAGTGGAGGTACGAGGTGGGTGTTTCTAATAAAGTGTCCAGTTAGTGGAAGCTCAAGGTGGGTGTTTCTAATAAAGTGTCCAGGTAGTGGAAGCTCAAGGTGGGTGTTTCTAATAAAGTGTCCAGGTAGTGGAGGTACGAGGTGGGTGTTTCTAATAAAGTGTCCAGGTAGTGGAAGTACGAGGTGGGTGTTTCTAATAAAGTGTCCAGGTAGTTGAAGTACGAGGTGGGTGTTTCTAATAAAGTGTCCAGGTAGTGGAAGTACAAGGTGAGTGTTTCTAATAAAGTGGCCAGGTAGTGGAAGTACAAGGTGGGTGTTTCTAATAAAGTGTCCAGGTAGTGTAGGTACGAGGTGGGTGTTTCTAATAAAGTGTCCAGGTAGTGGTGGTACGAGGTGGGTGTTTCTAATAAAGTGTCCAGGTAGTGGAGGTACGAGGTGGGTGTTTCTAATAAAGTGTCCAGGTAGTGTAGGTACGAGGTGGGTGTTTCTAATAAAGTGTCCAGGTAGTGGAAGTACGAGGTGGGTGTTTCTAATAAAGTGGCCAGTTAGTGGAGGTACAAGGTGGGTGTTTCTAATAAAGTGTCCAGGTAGTGGAGGTACAAGGAGGGTGTTTCTAATAAAGTGGCCAATTAGTGGAAGCACAAGGTGAATGTTTCTAATAAAGTGGCCAGTTAGTGGAGGTACAAGGTGGGTGTTTCTAATAAAGTGTCCAGGTAGTGGAGGTACGAGGAGGGTGTTTCTAATAAAGTGGCCAGGTAGTGGAGGTACGAGGTGGGTGTTTCTAATAAAGTGTCCAGGTAGTGGAGGTACGAGGTGGGTGTTTCTAATAAAGTGTCCAGGTAGTGGTGGTACGAGGTGGGTGTTTCTAATAAAGTGTCCAGGTAGTGTAGGTACGAGGTGGGTGTTTCTAATAAAGTGTCCAGGTAGTGGAGGTACGAGGAGGGTGTTTCTAATAAAGTGTCCAGGTAGTGGAGGTACGAGGAGGGTGTTTCTAATAAAGTGGCCAGGTAGTGGAGGTACGAGGTGGGTGTTTCTAATAAAGTGTCCAGTTAGTGGAAGCTCAAGGTGGGTGTTTCTAATAAAGTGTCCAGGTAGTGGAAGCTCAAGGTGGGTGTTTCTAATAAAGTGTCCAGGTAGTGGAAGTACAAGGTGGGTGTTTCTAATAAAGTGGCCAGGTAGTGGAAGTACAAGGTGGGTGTTTCTAATAAAGTGTCCAGGTAGTGGAGGTACGAGGTTGGTGTTTCTAATAAAGTGTCCAGGTAGTGGAGGTACGAGGTGGGTGTTTCTAATAAAGTGTCCAGGTAGTGGAAGTACGAGGTGGGTGTTTTTAATAAAGTGGCCAGTTAGTGGAGGTACAAGGTGGGTGTTTCTAATAAAGTGTCCAGGTAGTGGAGGTACGAGGAGGGTGTTTCTAATAAAGTGGCCAGTTAGTGGAAGCACAAGGTGAGTGTTTCTAATAAAGTGGCCAGTTAGTGGAGGTACAAGGTGGGTGTTTCTAATAAAGTGTCCAGGTAGTGGAGGTACGAGGAGGGTGTTTCTAATAAAGTGGCCAGTTAGTGGAAGCACAAGGTGAGTGTTTCTAATAAAGTGGCCAGGTAGTGGAGGTACGAGGTGGGTGTTTCTAATAAAGTGTCCAGGTAGTGGAGGTACGAGGAGGGTGTTTCTAATAAAGTGGCCAGTTAGTGGAAGCACAAGGTGAGTGTTTCTAATAAAGTGTCCCGGTAGTGGAGGTACGAGGTGGGTGTTTCTAATAAAGTGTCCAGGTAGTGGAGGTTCAGTGTAGTGTGTACGGTGTAGGTGTAACGTTGTGTGGCTGTGCTGGAGCTGGGAGGTCTCCTTGGTTACGGCGCTGGCGTTGCTGGGTGACTGTGCGGAGCAGGAAGTCTCTCAGACATGACGGGCCGCGGAGTCAGGGTGTTTATGTTGCCGCGGGCGGCGGAGCTGATTCAGCAGACAGAGAAACGCCTGTTTTAAGTTTTCACCTGGAATTCATTTGTTCAGGAAGACTGTGAGTCGGTGACGTACCTGCGGTCGGTGCTGTGAATTCTGGGTTAATTCCCACAGGTGAGGGTCCGGCCCCGCCCAGTCGAACAGACCCTTCACTGACTGATCTCCTGCTCCATCTGTGCTGCTCTCCGGCCCTGCTGCCGTAATTAAAGCCCGGCTCTTCTGTCTCCTGCTCCCAAATCCCAGGTGAGCGCGTCCGTGCGCCGCTGCGGGACAATGAGCCGGCTGCTGCGGGAACAAGGCCTTCCTGTGTCCAGCTCCTGCCCCATTCACCTGCCCTAATTACCCCAGTGTGCTGCGGGCTGCCCCCAGAGACCACCGCCAACCACACATTACCATACTACACATACGCCCCGGCACAAAGGCTTAGTCGGAAAAACTAAACATAGATTTTTTTTTGCTAAAATTAAACATATTTATAGTAAAAAATTTTAACTTTACAAAATTTATCAACACCTTCAAATACATTTTCATTATTTACTCTGAAAGAAACAACGTTTACAATAACACAGACTGTCATCACCTGAAATGGGGGTGTTTCTAATAAAATGGCCAGTTAGTGGTAGTACAAGGTAGCTATTTCCAATAAAGTGGCCAGTTAGTGGAAGTACAAGGGTGGGTGTTTCTGATAAAGTGGCCAGTTAGTGGAAGCATGAGGTGATTGTTTCTAATAAAGTGGCCAGTTAGTGGAAGTACAAGGTGGGTGTTTCTAATAAAGTGGCCAGTTAGTGGAAGTACAAGGTGGGTGTTTCCAATAAAGTGGCCAGTTAGTGGAAGTACAAGGTGGGTGTTTCTAATAAAATTGCCAGTTAGTGGTAGTACAAGGTAGGTATTTCCAATAAAGTGGCCAGTTAGTGGAAGCACAAGGTAGGTGTTTCTAATAAAATGGCCAGTTAGTAGAAGTACAAGGTAGGTGTTTCTAATAAAATGGCCAGTTAGTGGTAGTACAAGGTAGCTATTTCCAATAAAGTGGCCAGTTAGTAGAAGTACAAGGTGGGTGTTTCCAATAAAGTGGCCAGTTAGTGGAAGTACAAGGTGGGTGTTTCTAATAAAATGGCCAGTAAGTAGAAGTACAAGGTGGGTATTTCCAATAAAGTGGCCAGTTAGTGGAAGTACAAGGTAGGTGTTTCTAATAAAGTGGCCAGTTAGTGGAAGTACAAGGTGGGTGTTTCCAATAAAGTGGCCAGTTAGTGGAAGTACAAGGTGGGTGTTTCTAATAAAATTGCCGGTTAGTGGTAGTACAAGGTAGGTATTTCCAATAAAGTGGCCAGTTAGTGGAAGCACAATGTAGGTGTTTCTAATAAAATGGCCAGTTACTAGAAGTACAAAGTAGGTGTTTCTAATAAAATGGCCAGTAAGTAGAAGTACAAGGTGGGTATTTCCAATAAAGTGGCCAGTTAGTGGAAGCACAAGGTAGGTGTTTCTAATAAAATGGCCAGTTAGTAGAAGCACAAGGTGGGTTTTTCCAATAAAGTGGCCAGTTAGTGGAAGTACAAGGTGGGTTTTTCCAATAAAGTGGCCAGTTAGTGGAAGTACAAGGTAGGTGTTTCTAATAAAGTGGCCAGTTAGTGGAAGTACAAGGTGGGTGTTTCTAATAAAGTGGCCAGTTAATAGAAGTACAAGGTAGGTGTTTCTAATAAAGTGGCCAGTTAGTGGAAGTACAAGGTGGGTGTTTCTAATAAAGTGGGCAGTTAGTAGAAGCTCTTTCATTGGCTGCCTGATCTTAAACGACCGGGAGCAGCACCTTCACCACGACTGACCAGAGATCAGATTACACAGCACTACTTCCTCATCCTCACATACTGGACTGATTCAGCTCCACAATACAGTGACTCACTATCACCTCTTCAGGTACACAGTGGTACTAGAGTGACTCACTATCACCTCTTCAGGTACAAAGTGGTACTACAGTGACTCACCATCACCTCTTCAGGTACAAAGTGTATAAGGTGGTACTACGGTGACTCCGGGCCGGGACTAGCTGATGACCATGCTAACTTTAGTAGATGTCTCTGCTACGTAGACGTCTCTAACACACAGACACAACTTATTATTTCACATTTTGTTAAATTTAATTAATTTTGAAATAATTTGAACTAAAAATCTCACAAATTGCTTCTGTAAATCTAATTAACTCTCAATAAAAACCGGAACTAGAAATTCATCAGACTGAATTTGTTTGACCACCTTTAGTTTTGTTCATGGCACACATTTACGTTGCTCCAGAAAGTCTTCTCCAGCACATCCTAGAGTCTTCCAAGAGTCTGTGGTGGCTGGTTCATGTGTGGAGCTACGCCTTGAACCGCTCTTTCCTAATCTGATCCCGATGAATCTCAGCACTTTCATCCCAGAATATGAACGAATACAGGATTAGATGACATGGTCATTGAATCCATTCAGGTGGTCAAAACTTTACTGAGCCTCAACCTGACCAACTGTAGCCCCCCAGATCATAACACTGCCCCCAGAGGCTTGTACAGTGGAGACTATGCATGATGGGAGCATCACTTCATGTGCTTCCCTTCTTATTCTGAGGCTCCCATCACTCTGGAATAGGGTCAATTATCAGACTCATCAGACCACATGACCTTCTTTCATCATCCAGTCTTTCTGCTCCCTAAAGACCGGAGCTGATTAGTCTCAAGTGTTCTCAATCCTGAGAGTTCTGGTCGTGTGGAAATAAGCTTCACTAATAAATATAGTTGTGATTCTACTGTCCAGCTTTACCTTCACCAGGAATTGAACTGATCTCAGATCCAATCAGTATGTTCTTCTGTGAAGTTGAGGTTCTTTCAGATGTTAATAATAACATGTTGGTCAGTTCTGAACCCAGTTCCAGTCATTCCAGCTTCTCCTGAGTGGTTTTCTTTGCTGGACGCAGGACAATAATCTGACCTTCAGAAACACAATGAGGTCTTTTTCCTGATCAGGACACTCAGGTGTTCCCACAAGGTGGTTTAAGGAATGAGGAGCTGCTCACTGTATCAGTTAGAAGTAGAAGAACTGATACCAGCTTAAACACATTAATCACTGTAGTAAATATCCAGGGAAGAGCAAACGCGGTTCAATTTGTCTCCTACAACTTTAAATATTGTAATAATAATAATAATAATAATTATTATTATTAATACTATTTTTGCCATATTGCCCACTGCTAACCCCTTAGCCTCGTAATGAACCTGCCATCTCACTGAGAAACAGCAGGCCAGTAAAAGCTCACTTACTTGGGGGGAGCCGGGCCTTTTCCGAGTGGTCATGAATCCTTAGCCTGAAGAAGGAGCTTATCAGATGAAGGAGTGAGCGGTTTATGAAAAGAGTGTCTCTGAGTCAGACACTCGGGGCTGCGCAGGTTTGCTTGTGTTTGTTGTCGAGCCTCATTAACATCACTGTGCTCTAAAGCCTGGCACTCAACTCCCTGAAAGATTAGTTATGACTTATTGGGCACCAGCGCTTAACAAAAACATGGCATTCAAACCAAAACATCACGGCGATGGAAGCCCAGGACTTAGGTTTGTAAGACGTGTCAGAAGTTGGGGTAGAAACGCTGGAAGTGTTGAAACTCTAAGCTCGGCTTTGTGACTTTGCATAAGCAATAAACCCCAACAAAAAGCTTCCAAAGCCTCAAACTTCACTGGCACACAACACAGCTCTCACATCACTGGGAGGAGGAGAGTCTGTATACTGTACGGGAGGCGGAGAGTCTGGATACCATAAAGGAGGAGGAGAGTCTGTATAATGTACAGGAGGAGAGTCTGTATACCATATGGGAGGAGAGTCTGTATAATGTATGGGAGGAGAGTCTGTATACTGTACAGGAGGCGGAGAGTCTGAATACCATACGGGAGGAGGAGAGTCTGTATACTGTACAGGAGAAGGAGAGTCTGTATACTGTACGGGAGGAGGAGAGTCTGTATACCATACGGGAGGAGGAGAGTCTGTATAATGTACAGGAGGAGGAGAGTCTGTATACTGTAAAGGAGAAGGAGAGTCTGTATACTGTACAGGAGGAGGAGAGTCTGTATACCAGACTGGAGTAGAAGAGTCTGTATACTGTACAGGAGGAGGAGAGTCTGTATACCATACAGGAGGAGGCGAGTCTGTATACCATACGGGAGGAGGAGAGTCTGTATACCATACGGGAGGAGGAGAGTCTGTATAATGTACAGGAGAAGGAGAGTCTGTATACTGTACAGGAGGAGGAGAGTCTGTATACCAGACTGGAGTAGAAGAGTCTGTATACTGTACAGGAGATGGAGAGTCTGTATACTGTACTGGAGAAGGAGAGTCTGTATACCATACGGGAGGAGGAGAGTCTGTATAATGTACATGAGGAGGAGAGTCTGTATACTGTACAGGAGGAGGAGAGTCTGTATACCAGACTGGAGTAGAAGAGTCTGTATACTGTACAGGAGGAGGAGAGTCTGTATACCATACAGGAGGCGAGTCTGTATAATGTACAGGAGGAGAGTCTGTATACCATATAGGAGGAGGAGAGTCTGTATACTGTACAGGAGGAGGAGAGTCTGTATACCATACAGGAGGCGAGTCTGTATAATGTACAGGAGGAGAGTCTGTATACCATATAGGAGGAGGAGAGTCTGTATAACGTACTGGAGGAGAGTCTGTATACCGCATGGGAGAAGGAGAGTCTGTGTATTGTACGGAAGGTGAGTCTGTGTAATATGGAATTTTGTCAGTATACAGAAGGAATTTTGTCAGGCTCAAATGGAATTTTGTCAGACTCAGATGGAATTTTGTCAGACTCAGATGGAATTTTGTCAGGCTTGGATGGAATTTTGTCAGGCTCAGAAGGAATTTTGTCAGGCTCGGATGGAATTTTGTCAGTCTCAAGGAATTTTGTCAGACTCAGATGGAATTTTGTCAGGCTCAGATGGAATTTTGTCAGGCTCGGATGGAATTCTGTCAGGCTCAGAAGGAATTTTGTCAGACTCAGATGGAATTTTGTCAGGCTCGGATGGAATTTTGTCAGTCTCAGAAGGAATTCTGTCAGGCTCAGATGAATTTTGTCAGGCTCAGATGGAATTCTGTCAGGCTCAGATGAATTTTGTCAGGCTCGGATGGAATTTTGTCAGTCTCAGAAGGAATTCTGTCAGGCTCAGATGAATTTTGTCAGGCTCAGATGGATTTCTGTCAGGCTCAGATGAATTTTGTCAGGCTCAGAAGGAATTTTGTCAGGCTCAGAAGGAATTTTGTCAGTCTCAGATGAATTTTGTCAGGCTCAGAAGGAATTCTGTCAGGCTCAGATTAATTTTGTCAGGCTCAGAAGGAATTTTGTCATTCTCAGATGAATTTTGTCAGGCTCAGAAGGAATTTTGTCATTCTCAGATGAATTTTGTCAGGCTCAGAAGGAATTTTGTCAGGCTCAGAAGGAATTTTGTTAGACTCAGATGAATTTTGTCAGGCTCAGAAGGAATTCTGTCAGGCTCAGATGAATTTTGTCAGGTGCATATGTGATTATGTCATGCATGAATTTTGCCAGACTGAGATGGAAACATGTCAGGCTCAAATGGAATTTTTTTGGGCTTAGTCGGAATATTGTCATTCTCAGATGTATGGAATTTTGCCAGGATACAGTCGGTTTTTTTTGTGTTCAGTTATTATTGGACTAACACAGAATTTTTTTGGGACTTCTTTCAGGCTCCTGTTGGGATCAGACAGAACTGGAGGTGCTACTGTATCTCAATTGTTCTATATAAACCATATACAACTCAAACAGCTCCACCTGGAACTCCAGATCCTGAATAGAGTCTCTGGCACTGATAAGTGTCTGCTGTGATTTTTGATTGGTCAATTACAGCAATCCCAAAAGAAACTTCCATGAATTCCAAAGTTTCCTTCAATGCACCCACTGAGTGATCTACAGAAACAGAAGCTCCAGAATTCTCCATCAGGTTCGGCTGACGCTCTTGTATAACATCCGACCTGCAAGTGTTTCTTATGTAACAGCAGAACAACAAATCAACACGACTGACACAACCTGTCAACCCCGCAGCGAGTGAGTGGAGCGCCGTGGAGCGCCGTGGAGCGCCGTGGAGCGCCGTGGAGCGCCGTGGAGCGCCGTGGAGAGCGCAGGCGTGGCAGGTCTGCCCTGGAATGGAGAGGTGAGGTGAGGTGGGGTGGGTTTTTAGGGTACAATGGCTCTTTCTTCATCAGCCCTGATCCTATCGCTCCACTACTGCCTGAGGACATGAAAGACCCGCTGTAACGGCAGGGAGGAGAGGGACAAGTGGAAGTAATGAAAAGGAGGAGGGGGGAGGGGAGAGAGAGAGAGTGAGTGAGAGCGAAATTCCTTTTTCTTTAAATAACACGACTGAGAACAGCACCGCGCCCCCATATCAGTCCAATCAAAGCGGGACTTGACTGACAACTCAGTGACACCAGACTCCAGCTTTAATAAGCCCTCGATTTAGGGGGGCTCAGCGCTTTGTCTCAGGTACAGCTCTCCTGGCGAAGTCTCTGTACGGTGAGAAATCCCGAATTATAACAAACCTTAGTCGCTGGTGAAGGGAATAAGGAAGTGTAGCCTGTCCCAGACACCTGTTCCCATATTTGCTCGTGTTCAGATGTCAGTATGATTATCTGACAGGACTGCTTTCAGGTCCTCCTACTTCCTACTTCATCCCTACCGCTCTTATATCAACAGGTTCTAATACGACAGGCGACAGTACGAGCCGGGCCAGGAGCGGCGGGGAAGGGAACGGTGTGGTGTGTGGCCATGAGCACAGTTAGGAATCAGTTAGGTACGGAGCAAGGCCTCGGGTTCATGGTGTAGTTAAAGAAATCACTCAGAGGGACAGTCTTTGGGAAGTTTTAAGAGACCAGTGAACTAATGACTTGCTCTGGTGTTATTGGGAACCTGTAGTTTTATTCGGATTCTGGATGGAATAGGCAGGTTTGGACAATTCCATGAGGAAGTTTGGACAGATTTTTGTGGGGCTACAGCCGGCGTCAGACAAAATCTTGTACATTTGGGTTTAGATGGAATTTTGTGAAGCTACAGTCAGGCTTGGATGGAATTTAATCAAGCTCAGGCCTCAGTCGGGCTTAGATGGAATTCTGTCAGGCTACAGTCTACAGTGGGGCTCAGATGGAATTTTGTTGGGGCACAGTTGGGCTCAGACTTTAGGAATTGTGTTCAGCTCAAACAGAATTTTACTGAGATTAGATGGAATTTTGTTGGGCTCCAATGGAATCTTGTTGGGTTCAGATGGAATTTTGTTAGACTGAAGTCTACAGTGGGGCTGGGATAGAAATTTGTTAGGGTACAGTTGGGCTCAGACTTTTGGAATTGTATTGAGTGCAAGCAGAATTTTATTGAGCTTTTGTTGGGCTCAGATGGAATTTTGTTGGGCTCAGATGGAATTTTGTTGGGCTCAGATGGAATTTTGATGGGCTTAGATGGAATTTTGTTGGGCTCAGATGGAATTTTGTTGGGCTCAGATGGAATTTTGTTGGGCTCAGATGGAATTTTGATGGGCTTAGATGGAATTCAGGCTCAGACTTTTGGAATTGGATTGAGCTCAAACGGAATTGTATTCAGTTCCAACAGAATTTTATTGAGATTAGATGGAATTTTTGTTGGACTCCAATGGAATCTTGTTGGGTTCAGATGGAATTTTGTTAGACTACAGTCTACAGTGGGGCTTGGATGGAAATTTGTTGGGGTACAGTTGGGCTCAGACTTTTGGAATTGTATTGAGTTCAAGCAGAATTTTATTGAGCTCAGATGGAACTTTGTTGGGCTCAGATGGAATTTGGTTGGGCTTAGACGGAATCCTGTCAGGCCGTAGTCAGGCTCAGATGAAATTTTGTTGGGGTACATTTGGGCTGAGACTTTTGGAGTATTATTGAGCTCAGATGGAACCCGGTCAGGCCACAGTCAGGCTCAGATGGGATTCTAGCAGGTTCAGACAGGATTTTGTCCGGCTTACAAGGAATTTAACCAGCTGGGTTCAGTCAGACCCATGTGGTATTTTGTCAGTCTATAGTCGGGCTCAGACAGAATTTGGGCAGGCTACAGTTTTTAGCTCAGATGGAATTTTGTCCGGCTACAGTCAAGTTTAGACAGGACTGTGTCTGCCTACAATCAGGCCGGTCCAGAATTGTGACTGTTTAACTCGGGTTGTAGCGGAATCGGGTCCAGAACTTTAACAGAGCTTTAAATATTTCTACACTCAGTCAGAGCTCTAAAGCAGACTGGATAAATGAACTATTCTCCTCCTCTGGAGTCCATACCACGAATGTCTTCCATTATCTTATGGAATTTTAGTGGAGGAACTGCGGCGGTTATCTCTCTCTTTAATCTCTTAAACTGGCTCTCTTGTTTCTTTGTCCTGGCTTCATGAAACTGCGCAATAAAAGAGCTTTTAACCCCGGCAACAGGGCTCCACCTGGACCAGACCGGCCCATAAACCTTAGAGTGAGTGCATCAAAGGAGAAAAGGAGGCGAATGAGGCTAGGAAGCTTAAGAGAGGGAGGGAGAAGAATCGGGAAGAGGGAGGGCATTCAGGTTAAAAATGCAGGATCTTTTACATTGACATTCAGAGCTTGAGTGGTTTGAGTGGTCGAGGATATATCATGTGTCGTGTCTTCAAACCGTACACTGTTCTTTACAGACAGATCCAACTCATCCCTCTACAAACAGTCCCTACACTGATAAGAGGCCAGCCAGCGCAATCCACTTACCCACGTCTCACTCTTCTCCACACAGAGAAACAGTTACCATACCAGCTCCAGCAAACGGAATAATATGGACATCAATTGACCAGAAAGATACGAGATCTCCATCAGAGTTCAGCCCCCAGCTGACCTCTCCATACCCCACCCACAAATATATCAGTTCATATCACCTTACCTACATTCAGAGTTATACATTCAACCTAATGAGAAACTGTAACTCAGTTTATATACAATACCTACATTCAGAGTTATACATTCAACCTAATGAGAAACTGTAACTCAGTTTATATACAATACCTACATTCAGAGTTATACATTCAACCTAATGAGAAACTGTAACTCAGTTTATATACAATACCTACATTCAGAGTTATACATTCAACCTAATGAGAAACTGTAGACTCAGTTTATATACAATACCTACATTTAGAGTTATACATTCAACCTAATGAGAAACTGTAACTCAGTTTATATACAATACCTACATTTAGAGTTATACACTCAACCTAATGAGAAACTGTAACTCAGTTTATATACAATACCTACATTTAGAGTTATACATTCAACCTAATGAGAAACTGTAACTCAGTTTATATACAATACCTACATTTAGAGTTATACATTCAACCTAATGAGAAACTGTAACTCAGTTTATATACAATACCTACATTTAGAGTTATACATACAACCTAATGAGAAACTGTAACTCAGTTTATATACAATACCTACATTTAGAGTTATACACTCAACCTAATGAGAAACTGTAACTCAGTTTATATACAATACCTACATTTAGAGTTATACATTCAACCTAATGAGAAACTGTAACTTAGTTTATATACAAGTCAAGTCAAGTGGGTTTTATTGTTATTTCAACTACATACAGAGTACACAGTAAAAACGAAACAACGTTCCTCCAGGACCATGGTGCAACATAGACAGTGCATACAGACACAAGTGCAACACAAACAAACAAGTGCGGACAGACAACACAACACAACACAGTAGAGACAGAACACAACACAGTACAGACAGAGAATAATAAATAATTGCTGGTAGTGTGCAAATTGTGCAGTGTGTCCAATGAGGTAGTAAAGTACCAATACCTACATTTAAAGTTATACAAATAACCTAGTGAGAAACTGATTTGTTTAACATGTTTAATTGGAGTATATCTGTAGTCTGTATCAGTATAATATATATCAGTTTAAATACAGTTTATATAGAGTGTAGGGTAAATGCAGTATGCTGGCTATAAAACTCCCTGAAGTCTACAGTTATGACGACTCGCTCCCCTGAGACAAATTAAGGGTTTAAGCAGGGGGGTGATCTCATTTCACGCCATTAGCCCCCGTATAACTGCTAATATGCAAAGACAAAATCGTCCTCCTGAAGCAGTTTCAATTATGTAGAACTGAAAGTACAGCGTCGTGCATTAGCGGACGGACGGGGAATAAAAATCTGATCCCGAAAGGTGCGATGATAGCCGTAGGACTATTAAGTGAGATAATGGAATCCCACTGCAAACATGACAGTGATTTTAAGAGTGATGGGTCTGTATGCTGAGAGATCCAGAAGCTTAGAGTTAATTACTGCAGGACTCCTCCACCTGCGGTGACGGTGGGACACCAGCGGGGTTCCAGCTGTGCTGTAATTGAGATATTAAGGACCCCAGCGTGCCAACTTAATGAATCCTTCGCAACAAAGTGACCTTTAATGAATTGGAGATGAAGACAGGGTAATGTTTGTTTACTCACTCTGAGCGCTCTGATGTATGTGAGCGAAAACACTAAGAGAACCTGCCTGATGGTCCTCCATGTGCCACCTAGACAGGGCTAGCTCTGCCAGGCATGGACTCTACAAGACCTCTGATGGTGTGTTCTGTCTTCAGGACGTAGCGGCAGATCCTCTAAATCCTGTAAGCTGCAATTGATTGTACGTCCAATACGTCTCACCGATGCTCCATCAGCTTGAGATCTGGGGAAGCAGGGGTCACCATGACTACAACACAGATACACTCATTTTATTCACTCGCAAACCCACCAGTGGAGCTACACGTGTCTCTGCATACCTGCATGTATCCCTCCACCATGAATGGAGTTTAAGACTGAGATCTTCTCTAAACTATCATAAACAGCGTCTCAGAATCAGACAGTGTATTTATAACATCTACTGTAAGAACTTTCTGTGAGGAGTTTTTAGAGGTGGACGTCTGGTTCTATTCACCTCACACTGTGAACAGTTCTGACTGTATCTAGAACAGCTTTTAGAGGTGGACGTACAGTTCTGACTGTATCTAGAACAGCTTTTAGAGGTGGACGTCTGGTTTCATTCACCTCTACTATGAACAGTTCTGACTGTATCTAGAATAGGTTTTAGAGGTGGACGTCTGGTTCCATTAACCTCTACTGTGAACAGTTCTGACTGTATCTAGAACAGCTTTTAGAGGTGGATGTCTGGTTCCATTCACCACCACTGTGAACAGTTCTGACTGTATCTAGAACAGCTTTTAGATGTCAGCCTAGGTTCAAAACATAAAGAAATAGGTTATTTGGGACGTAAATTGTTTATAAGGATACAAAAGGAAGTCTGGAATCTGGAAGTGTTTTGGGCTCAAGTCTCACACTCAGGTTCTCCCAGCCAGCAGCCTGGGATGATATTCCGAAGCAGCACTTGCTCTATAAGTACATTAACACGGAGCTCTGCAATCCTATAGGGCGGCTCGCTGATCTATTCCACCTCGTTTGCGTTTATTAATCACTTTCAGGCTGAATTCTGAATCCAACTGTTGAGTTCACGCCGAGGTCAGACTGAAAACCGCATGTGCTTTGGGTGACGCCGGGCTGTGTTGGGAATTTCAGGCCCGATTCCGTGCCGGAGAAAGTGCTGTGAGCGCCTCAGAGTTTCCGTATCGTTCAGCAGGCCGGCCGAAGCAGCTTTAATCCCGACTCTGCTCACTCTGCAGTGCTGTGACAGCTCAGACGAATGCCTCACCACACTCTTCATTTCCATTCCAGCAAACAGCTAACGAACACCCTCCGTCCAAATTAACTGCTTTTTATGTGCTCGTCACTCCACCCCCCACCCCCCGTCCTCAACTCCCCCCCACACACAGAACAGTATCCTCCGCTCACTCGAGGATGGAAATTAAACTGCTATTGTGCTCTACTTATTACAAATTGTATAAGCCCCTGGCTCCGGCAGGTACCGGCGACTTCAGCATTTGCATTCCTTCAGAGTCAGCGTGCAGGAAGTCTGAATGTCAGAGACTATAGAGTCCTGTCACTGAAAGGGTTTAACTGTCTGCGTGATGGAATTTGCCCCGCGCGGGGGCAGGAAGAACTCGCCGAAAGGACGTCTTTTATATCGTGGCTGTTTGAAGAAAAACATGTTTCTCCATTTCTGTCAAGTTTTATTTTCTATATTATATGAACGCAGCCGCCGTTTACACAGAGTATAGATTCCAGGGTGAACAGAAAAATAGAAATGATTCAGAAGAGCTTTGAAAAAATCTGGTTCTTTAACTTACGTTGAAGGTACAGACAGTTGTTGTCTCTCAGTAAAGCTAGCATTGTGAAGATTCATGTTCTCGACTGAAGTTCCCTTAAACACAGAACCCACAGCTGCTCCCCGGTACTGAGAACACGGCCGCTCACCTCTCTGGGCAAGTGTGTTTACTAGCGTGTGTGTGTATGTGTGTGTTTCACTGCCCCCTTGTGTGTGTGTTCATTAGTGTATATGTGTTTCACTGCCCCCTAGTGTGTGTGTTCACTAGTGTGTGTGTGTATATGTGGGTGTTTCACTGCCCCCTAGGGTCTGTGTTCACTAGTGTGTGTGTTTCACTGCCCCCTAGTGTGTGTGTTCACTAGTGTGTATTTGTGTGTGTGTATGTGAGTGTTTCACTGCCCCTAGTGTGTGTGTTCATTAGTGCGTGTGTATGTGTGTGTGTGTGTGTGTGTATGTGGGTATTTTACTGCCCCCTAGTGTGTGTGTTCATTAATGTGTGTGTGTGTATGTATGTGGGTGTTTCCAGATACCAGTGACCACCTTTCAGGACCTAATTGAGTCTCTCAGTCCATCTAGCTGCTGTCCGTGCTACAAACCACTGTCACTCTGGATACTAGCTGGTCATAATAATGTGACTCCGCTGTGTATCACAGTTTAATAACATACACACATTTTAATTTAATTACAGTTTAATTACAGTATAGTATATATCCAGAATTCAGGAGCCAGCAGCACTACTGAAAGAAAAACACCGGACACAACGAGGAAATTGTAGCACTTTAGGTAAATACAATCCCGCGTATGTGTCCCACCACTGTCGAGCGGATAAGAGACCCTCTTTACTGCCGCCATGAGGAGCTGCTCAGTTTCAACAGACATGTAGTACAAATAAAGCTCTGGTTTATTTAACTTGGTCTCTTCACTACATTCCCATCAGAATAACAGAATAACAGAGCTATTTTTGGGAGTGGACAATGGCTACCCAGGCCCAGGTCCAGAGCGAGATCACTGAGGGTGCGTCAGAAATAAATGGGGGCATATAGGAGGAAGGGCGCCAGCACTGTAATGAAATGCATGGCTGGCGTTTGTTTATGATTAAAATGGCCAAAAATGTGAAAGT
Organism: Megaleporinus macrocephalus; assembly: GCA_021613375.1. NCBI lineage: Eukaryota > Metazoa > Chordata > Actinopteri > Characiformes > Anostomidae > Megaleporinus > Megaleporinus macrocephalus. The sequence goes on along the minus strand of CM038721.1, from coordinate 42,929,182 downwards.
CCATGAATTTATTGCTTTAATTGCTCATTTGTGGAGACAAAAGCCAAAAAAATAACACATGTATATACGGTGAAGCGGTGATTCACAGGATCAGCATCCAGCAGTACGGTTCCTCTCTGGGATGTTCCGTAATGACTGCAGCTGAAGATCAGCCAGTTGGCTGTTTGAGTGGTGTCAGAAACTGGGAAATACCCACTTTCCCACTTTCCCACTGTGCTACAGCATTTACAACCAGTAAACTCAGGATTCCAGGTGATGCACAAGTTACTGAGATCCTTGTACACAAGTGAAGACCACCTTGCAACTTGCACTGAAGCTGAAATATATATATATATATATCTGATGAGCTTCTATTAGGTAAACATCCTTTTAAACCCAGCAGAGAAAAGCAGGATATGGATTCTCCAGAGCTCCATACTTCCCTGCGGTGGGCGTATCGATACATACCATCTGTTATATACACGACCTTCTGAGGAGCATCCATACATAGCATAACGCTGGCATATTTACTTTGTGCTTATGAACATAATTTGTCCCGAATTAATTAATTAATTAATTAATTAATCAATTAATTTATTTATTAATGAACTAATAACCCAGTGATTCATTTCCCTGGCATTATCTAAACCCCAGTATGATCAGGTCAAACAGAGAGAACTCCGTCTGCAGTGATCATGAACGTCTCAGTTTCTATCAGAACTGATATACGTTCCTAAACTGTCAGCTACACTGGAATTAGCTAGAACTGAGTGTGCATCGTATGCAGACAAACAGAACCAAGTCTACTTCACTCCCCCAGAGCAACAACCATCAACACTGAATACGAGTGTAAGCCGGTTCTAGATAACTGGTTGTAAAGATCACTGTGATCTAGATCACTGTGAATATGAGTGGTAGTGTGAACAGGTTCTAGATAACCAAGTGTGGACATAAATGATAGTGTAAGCAGGTTCTAGATTGTGAATAAGTGTGAAAAATTGTGTCTGTCACTCCTCCAGAGCAAACATCATTAAAGTTGCAGTAATGCTGAGGAGACGCTGCAGCTGAGGTCAGTAAACACCGCTCACATGCAGTGGGCGGGACCAAACCGTGACCAGTCTCTCTAAATAAAGCGTCAAAGTAATCTGCCTGATCCAGAGTCAGTGATACTTACACAGCTGATTCAGAGTCAGTGATACACAGCTGATTTAGTGTCAGTGATACTTACACAGCTGATACAGAGTCAGTGATACACAGCTGATTTAGTGTCAGTGATACTTACAAAGCTGATACAGAGTCAGTGATACTTACACAGCTGATCCAGAGTCAGTGTTACTTACACAGCTGATCCAGAGTCAGTGAATTACCTGAATTACAAGCCCAACAGCTCATCAGGACTGAACGTCTCCACCAGACCCTCAGCGCGGCCCCTCACTGAGCATGATCAGATCCAGCGTGTTTACTGTGTTTGAACTGGACTCTTCAGCTCAGATCTCTGTTACACCTCCATCCTGTCCTCCTCCCAGTGCCTGAAGTTCAGGTGTAGCGCGCTGGCACGTCCGCACATGGCATCCAGGATAACCGGAATCTTATTACAGGAGGAGCCGCGCCAACACGCCCGCTCACAGCGTGAAGCTCTGGTGGCCATTCAGAGAAATTACAGTTCGCTCCTATAAACAAACCGATATAACGTTACATCAGCAAGGGTCTGCTTTAGAAATATTAGCCCCCCGAGCGCGGAGCAGACAGAGCCGTGATCGAATGTCCAGCGGAGTCTCAGAAAAGTGGGACAGACGAAATCCGAGCCCGAGCAAAAGACAACGGTGCTAGTTAGTCCGGGGAGAAAATACGATCGGCTCGGCTCGGAGAGCCACCGCCACTCGCTCGCGCGGGACTTTTCCTGCTGTTCTTGGAGGCGGCTGGAGGTGAAGACTCGCGCTGAACACAGTCTTTTGTGAGCTGTAGTGCCCAGAATTCCTGTAAAGGTCAGAGCCGGAGAACCGGAGAGCCGAAGAGCCGGAGAGAAACCTCCACCGGAGCTTTAACCGTCACAGGGGAGGCCTCATTAACTGACCTGGTAATTAATTAATTAAGGTGAACTTTAACCCTGCAAGTTTGAGACGTTGGAGGTCAACATCAACGTCACCAAGGCAACAGCACAGCTATCTAATCTACATCATCATCACTGACCAAGTTCACTGGAAGGTGTTCGAAGCGGTTTTGGAGTGTTTGATTCAGTAAACTTATAAACAAACAACTCAGAGATTAAACTACATTAAAACAACTTAGTACGGTGGTGTAGTGGTTAGTACGGTGGTGTAGTGGTTAGTACGGTGGTGTAGTGGTTAGTATGGTGGTGTAGTGGTTAGTATGGTGGTGTAGTGGTTAGTACGGTGGTGTAGTGGTTAGTACGGTGGTGTAGTGGTTAGTATGGTGGTGTAGTGGTTAGTATCGTGGTGTAGTGGTCAGTATGGTGGTGTAGTGGTTAGTATGGTGGTGTAGTAGTTAGTATGGTGGTGTAGTGGTCAGTATGATGGTGCAGTGGTTAGTATGGTGGTGTAGTGGTTAGTATGGTGGTGTAGTGGTCAGTATGGTGGTGTAGTGGTCAGTATGGTGGTGTAGTGGTTAGTATGGTGGTGTAGTGGTCAGTACGGTGGTGTAGTGGTTAGTATGGTGGTGTAGTGGTTAGTAAGGTGGTGTAGTGGTTAGTATGGTGATGTAGTGGTTAGTATGGTGGTGTAGTGGTTAGTATGGTGGTGTAGTGGTTAGTACGGTGGTGTAGTGGTTAGTACGGTGGTGTAGTGGTTAGTACGGTGGTGTAGTGGTTAGTATGGTGGTGTAGTGGTTAGTATGGTGGTGTAGTGGTCAGTATGGTGGTGTAGTGGTTAGTACGGTGGTGTAGTGGTTAGTACGGTGGTGTAGTGGTTAGTATGGTGGTGTAGTGGTCGGTATGGTGGTGTAGTGGTCAGCATGGTGGTGTAGTGGTTAGTATGGTGTAGCGGTTAGTATGGTGGTGTAGCGGTTAGTATCGTGGTGTAGTGGTTAGTATGGTGGTGTAGTGGTTAGTACGGTGGTGTAGTGGTTAGTATGGTGTAGCGGTTAGTATGGTGGTGTAGTGGTCAGTATGGTGGTGTAGTGGTTAGTATGGTGGTGTAGTGGTCAGTATGGTGGTGTAGTGGTTAGTATGGTGGTGTAGTGGTTAGTACGGTGGTGTTGTGGTCAGTACGGTGGTGTAGTGGTTAGTATGGTGGTGTAGTGGTTAGTATGGTGGTGTAGTGGTTAGTATGGTGGTGTAGTGGTCAGTACGGTGGTGTAGTGGTTAGTACGGTGGTGTAGTGGTTAGTACGGTGGTGTAGTGGTTAGTATGGTGGTGTAGTGGTTAGTACGGTGGTGTAGTGGTCAGTATGGTGGTGTAGTGGTCAGTACGGTGGTGTAGTGGTTAGTACGGTGGTGTAGTGGTTAGTACGGTGGTGTAGTGGTCAGTATGGTGGTGTAGTGGTCAGTACGGTGGTGTAGTGGTTAGTACGGTGGTGTAGTGGTTAGTACGGTGGTGTAGTGGTTAGTATGGTGGTGTAGTGGTCAGTACGGTGGTGTAGTGGTTAGTATGGTGGTGTAGTGGTTAGTATGGTGGTGTAGCGGTTAGTATCGTGGTGTAGTGGTTAGTATGGTGGTGTAGTGGTTAGTAAGGTGGTGTAGTGGTTAGTATGGTGATGTAGTGGTTAGTATGGTGGTGTAGTGGTTAGTATGGTGGTGTAGTGGTTAGTACGGTGGTGTAGTGGTTAGTACGGTGGTGTAGTGGTTAGTACGGTGGTGTAGTGGTTAGTATGGTGGTGTAGTGGTTAGTATGGTGGTGTAGTGGTCAGTATGGTGGTGTAGTGGTTAGTACGGTGGTGTAGTGGTTAGTACGGTGGTGTAGTGGTTAGTATGGTGGTGTAGTGGTCGGTATGGTGGTGTAGTGGTCAGCATGGTGGTGTAGTGGTTAGTATGGTGTAGCGGTTAGTATGGTGGTGTAGCGGTTAGTATCGTGGTGTAGTGGTTAGTATGGTGGTGTAGTGGTTAGTACGGTGGTGTAGTGGTTAGTATGGTGTAGCGGTTAGTATGGTGGTGTAGTGGTCAGTATGGTGGTGTAGTGGTTAGTATGGTGGTGTAGTGCTTAGTACGGTGGTGTAGTGGTGAGTACGGTGGTGTAGTGGTCAGTACGGTGGTGTAGTGGTCAGTATGGTGGTGTAGTGGTTAATATGGTGGAGTAGTGGTTAGTATGGTGGTGTAGTGGTCAGTATGGTGGTGTAGTGGTCAGTACGGTGGTGTAGGGGTTAGTATGGTGGTGTAGTGGTCAGTATGGTGGTGTAGTGGTTAGTATGGTGGTGTAGTGGTCGGTATGGTGGTGTAGTGGTCAGCATGGTGGTGTAGTGGTTAGTATGGTGTAGCGGTTAGTATGGTGGTGTAGCGGTTAGTATCGTGGTGTAGTGGTTAGTATGGTGGTGTAGTGGTTAGTATGGTGGTGTAGTGGGGAGTACGGTGGTGTAGTGGTGAGTACGGTGGTGTAGTGGTTAGTATGGTGGTGTAGTGGTCGGTATGGTGGTGTAGTGGTCAGCATGGTGGTGTAGTGGTTAGTATGGTGTAGCGGTTAGTATGGTGGTGTAGCGGTTAGTATCGTGGTGTAGTGGTTAGTATGGTGGTGTAGTGGTTAGTATGGTGGTGTAGTGGGGAGTACGGTGGTGTAGTGGTGAGTACGGTGGTGTAGTGGTTAGTATGGTGGTGTAGTGGTTAGTACGGTGGTGTAGTGGTTAGTACGGTGGTGTAGTGGTTAGTATGGTGGTGTAGTGGTTAGTACGGTGGTGTAGTGGTCAGTACGGTGGTGTAGTGGTCAGTATGGTGGTGTAGTGGTTAGTATGGTGGTGTAGTGGTTAATATGGTGGAGTAGTGGTTAGTATGGTGGTGTAGTGGTCTGTATGGTGGTGTAGTGTTCAGTACGGTGGTGTAGTGGTTAGTATGGTGGTGTAGTGGTCAGTATGGTGGTGTAGTGGTTAGTATGGTGGTGTAGTGGTCGGTATGGTGGTGTAGTGGTCTGCATGGTGGTGTAGTGGTTAGTATGGTGTAGCGGTTAGTATGGTGGTGTAGCGGTTAGTATCGTGGTGTAGTGGTTAGTATGGTGGTGTAGTGGTTAGTATGGTGGTGTAGTGGGGAGTACGGTGGTGTAGTGGTGAATACGGTGGTGTAGTGGTTAGTATGGTGGTGTAGTGGTCGGTATGGTGGTGTAGTGGTCAGCATGGTGGTGTAGTGGTTAGTATCGTGTAGCGGTTAGTATGGTGGTGTAGCGGTTAGTATCGTGGTGTAGTGGTTAGTATGGTGGTGTAGTGGGGAGTACGGTGGTGTAGTGGTGAGTACGGTGGTGTAGTGGTTAGTATGGTGGTGTAGTGGTTAGTACGGTGGTGTAGTGGTTAGTACGGTGGTGTAGTGGTTAGTACGGTGGTGTAGTGGTTAGTATGGTGGTGTAGTGGTCGGTATGGTGGTGTAGTGGTCAGCATGGTGGTGTAGTGGTTAGTATGGTGTAGCGGTTAGTATGGTGGTGTAGTGGTCAGCATGGTGGTGTAATGGTTAGTATGGTGTAGCGGTTAGTATGGTGGTGTAGCGGTTAGTATCGTGGTGTAGTGGTTAGTATGGTGGTGTAGTGGTTAGTATGGTGGTGTAGTGGGGAGTACGGTGGTGTAGTGGTGAGTACGGTGGTGTAGTGGTTAGTATGGTGGTGTAGTGGTCGGTATGGTGGTGTAGTGGTCAGCATGGTGGTGTAGTGGTTAGTATGGTGTAGCGGTTAGTATGGTGGTGTAGTGGTTAGTATCGTGGTGTAGTGGTTAGTATGGTGGTGTAGTGGTTAGTATGGTGGTGTAGTGGGGGAGTACGGTGGTGTAGTGGTGAGTACGGTGGGTGTAGTGGTTAGTATGGTGGTGTAGTGGTTAGTACGGTGGTGTAGTGGTTTAGTACGGTGGTGTAGTGGTTAGTATGGTGGTGTAGTGGTTAGTACGGTGGTGTAGTGGTCAGTACGGTGGTGTAGTGGTCAGTATGGTGGTGTAGTGGTTAGTATGGTGGTGTAGTGGTTAATATGGTGGAGTAGTGGTTAGTATGGTGGTGTAGTGGTCTGTATGGTGGTGTAGTGTTCAGTACGGTGGTGTAGTGGTTAGTATGGTGGTGTAGTGGTCAGTATGGTGGGTAGTGGTTAGTATGGTGGTGTAGTGGTCGGTATGGTGGTGTAGTGGTCTGCATGGTGGTGTAGTGGTTAGTATGGTGTAGCGGTTAGTATGGTGGTGTAGCGGTTAGTATCGTGGTGTAGTGGTTAGTATGGTGGTGTAGTGGTTAGTATGGTGGTGTAGTGGGGAGTACGGTGGTGTAGTGGTGAATACGGTGGTGTAGTGGTTAGTATGGTGGTGTAGTGGTCGGTATGGTGGTGTAGTGGTCAGCATGGTGGTGTAGTGGTTAGTATCGTGTAGCGGTTAGTATGGTGGTGTAGCGGTTAGTATCGTGGTGTAGTGGTTAGTATGGTGGTGTAGTGGGGAGTACGGTGGTGTAGTGGTGAGTACGGTGGTGTAGTGGTTAGTATGGTGGTGTAGTGGTTAGTACGGTGGTGTAGTGGTTAGTACGGTGGTGTAGTGGTTAGTATGGTGGTGTAGTGGTCAGTACGGTGGTGTAGTGGTTAGTATGGTGGTGTAGTGGTTAGTACAGTGGTGTAGTGGTTAGTATGGTGGTGTAGTGGTCAGTACGGTGGTGTAGTGGTTAGTACGGTGGTGTAGTGGTTAGTACGGTGGTGTAGTGGTTAGTATGGTGGTGTAGTGGTCAGTACGGTGGTGTAGTGGTTAGTACGGTGGTGTAGTGGTTAGTACGGTGGTGTAGTGGTGAGTACGGTGGTGTAGTGGTTTGTTACGGTGGTGTAGTGGTTAGTACGGTGGTGTAGTGGTCAGTACGGTGGGTGTTAGTGGTTAGTATGGTGGTGTAGTGGTTAGTACGGTGGTGTAGTGGTTAGTACGGTGGTGTAGTGGTTAGTATGGTGGTGTAGTGGTTAGTATGGTGGTGTAGTGGTCAGTATGGTGGGGTAGTGGTTAGTATGGTGGTGTAGTGGTTAGTATGGTGGTGTAGTGGTCAGTATGGTGGTGTAGTGGTTAGTGTGGTGTAGTGGTTAGTATGGTGGTTAGTACGGTGGTGTAGTGGTTAGTACGGTGGTGTAGTGGTTAGTATGGTGGTGTAGTGGTTAGTATGTGGTGTAGTGGTCAGTATGGTGGTGTAGTGGTTAGTATGGTGGTGTAGTGGATAGTACGGTGGTGGTAGTGGTTAGTACGGTGGTGTAGTGGTTAGTATGGTGGTGTAGTGGTCAGTACGGTGGTGTAGTGGTTAGTATGGTGGTGTAGTGGTTAGTACAGTGGTGTAGTGGTTAGTATGGTGGTTGTAGTGGTCAGTACGGTGGTGTAGTGGTTAGTACGGTGGTGTAGTGGTTAGTACGGTGGTTGTAGTGGTTAGTATGGTGGTGTAGTGGTCAGTACGGTGGTGAAGTGGTTAGTACGGTGGTGTAGTGGTTAGTACCGTGGTGTAGTGGTTAGTAAGGTGGTGTAGTGGTGAGTACGGTGGTGTAGTGGTTAGTACGGGTGGTGTAGTGGTTAGTCGGTGGGTGTAGTGTTTAGTATGGTGGTGTAGTGGTTAGTATGGTGGTGTAGTGGTCAGTACGGTGTGGTGTAGTGGTTAGTACGGTGGTGTAATGGTTAGTACGGTGGTTTGTAGTAGGTTTAGTATGGTGGTGTAGTGGTGTAGTATGGTGGTGTAGAGGTACAGTAAGGTGTGGGTAGTGGATAGTATGGTGGTGTTAGTGGTTAGTATGGTGGTGTAGTGGTCCAGTATGGTGGTGTAGTGGTTAGTGTGTGTAGTGGTAGTAGGTGGTAAGTACGGTGGTGTAGTGGTTGAGTACGGTGGTGTGTGTAGATGGTTAGTATGGTGGTGTATGGTTAGTATGGTGGGGTAGTGGTCAGTATGGTGTGTACGTGGTTAGTAGTTCTGTGGTGTAGTAGGTTAGTACGGTGGTGTAGTGGTTAGTATTGTGGTGTAGTGGTTAGTATTGTGGTGTAGTGGTTAGTACTGTGGTGTAGTGGTCAGTATGGTGGTGTAGTGGTTAGTATTGTGGTGTAGTGGTTAGTACTGTGGTGTAGTGGTCAGTAAGGTGGTGTAGTGGTCAGTATGGTGGTGTAGTGGTTAGTACGGTGGTGTAGTGGTTAGTACGGTGGTGTAGTGGTTAGTAAGGTGGTGTAGTGGTCAGTATGGTGGTAGTGGTTAGTATGGTGGTGTAGTGGTTAGTATGGTGGTGTAGTGGTTAGTATGGTGGTGTAGTGGTTAGTACGGTGGTGTAGTGGTTATATGGTGGTAGTGGTTAGGATGGTGGTGTATGGTCAGTATGGTGGTGTAGTGGTTAGTATGGTGGTGTAGTGGTCAGTACGGTGGTGTAGTGGTTAGTACGGTGGTGTAGTGGTTATATGGTGGTGTAGTGGTTAGTACGGTGGTGTAGTGGTTAGTATGGTGGTGTAGTGGTTAGTATGGTGGTGTAGTGGTTAGTATGGTGGTGTAGTGGTTAGTACGGTGGTATAGTGGTTAGTATGGTGGTGTAGTGGTTAGTATGGTGGTGTAGTGGTTAGTACGGTGGTGTAGTGGTCAGTATGGTGGTGTAGTGGTCAGTATGGTGGTGTAGTGGTCAGCATGGTAGTTCATCAGGAAGCCTGTTCCACAGCCTTATAGGGTGGAACCACAGGCTAGTGTAGGTTTGAGTATGGAGGAGTACGTGGTGGAGAGTATGACTGGAGTAAA
>CM038721.1:42887868-42912868 GCA_021613375.1 Megaleporinus macrocephalus | reverse complement strand
TCTCTCTCTCTCTCTCTCTCTCTCTCTCTCAGACCCATTGACGAGAATAACTGAGACATTGTGTTTCATTGACAGTTAGCATGTAGCTTAGCATTAGCATCACTAATGCACCACTTACCAAGACCACCTGACCCACTAACTGCCAGAAAGCTATTAAAACATGATCAATACAACAGAGCAATAAAACAGAGTTAATTATAGACGATATTTGATTAGTTTTTGTTAATTAAACTCAATCAAACCATGTGTGTAAACTCCTCCGTTTTCCCTCAGACGGGCCCTTTAAAGGGTTAATGAGGTACTGCTGTCTGCTGTTGACCCTCCTGACCAGCTACTTGATCTCCAGTTTGGTTTCTCGTGACGACGTGTTGCTGTTCTCCGTCCGCCCGCGATGACCTGACCGCTCAATTACAGCAACATCCAGCATATTAGCTCATTAGCATACGCGCTAACCCCTCTGGAGGGCAGCCAAAGCACGGCGGCCAGCTGGGCTGCGGTTGCCATGGCAGCCTCGGGGGCAGGTGCTTGTTGTTCTGCTGCTGTCTGGCTCACCTACACGTGCAGCTGCGGCCGGTGATGAATAACCGAAACCGGCGTCACTGTAAACGCGCGGGATCATGAGAACCAGAGGTGTGAGACGCTCCAGCCGGCCGATGTTTAGACTACGGCTCCGAGACGCGACACGGGGGCCAAACTTCCTCCGGCTCTCACACGCTCCGCACGGATCTGCTCAGTGTCTGTCCGGGACACTATTTTAGGAATCCGCGCTATTCGCTCACAAATCATCCAACAGACTGTTATTAATGTGCGAAGGGCTACGGTTGGAGAAGATATGAGGTTGAGATGGATTTTTGGACAAAGTTCAGCAAGATGACAGTGAACATGTTCCTCTCTGACATCGACGCTCCGGTTCCTCCGTTTTTCCAGTTGTGGGGGGACCGTACACACTCCACCCAGACACTGGGAGACCGTACACACTCCACCCAGACACTGGGAGACCGTACACACTCCACCCAGACACTGGGAGACCGTACACACTCCACCCAGACACTGGGAGACCGTACACACTACACACAGACACTGGGAGACCGTACACACTACACACAGACACTGGGAGACCGTACACACTCCACTCAGACACTGGGAGACCATACACACTCCACACAGACACTGGGAGACCGTACACACTCCACACAGACACTGGGAGACCGTACACACTCCACACAGACACTGGGAGACCATACACACTCCACACAGACACTGGGAGACCGTACACACTCCACACAGACACTGGGAGACCGTACACACTCCACACAGACACTGGGAGACCATACACACTCCACACAGACACTGGGAGACCGTACACACTCCACACAGACACTGGGAGACCATACACACTCCACACAGACACTGGGAGACCGTACACACTCCACCCAGACACTGGGAGACCGTACACACTCCACACAGACACTGGGAGACCATACACACTCCACACAGACACCTGGAGACCATACACACTCCACACAGACACTGGGAGACCGTACACACTCCACACAGACACTGGGAGACCATACACACTCCACACAGACACTGGGAGACCGTACACACTCCACACAGACACTGGGAGACCATACACACTCCACACAGACACTGGGAGACCATACACACTCCACACAGACACTGGGAGACCATACACACTCCACACACACACTGGGAGACCATACAGACTCCACACAGACACTGGGAGACCGTACACACTCCACACAGACACTGGGAGACCGTACACACTCCACACAGACACTGGGAGACCATACAGACTCCACACAGACACTGGGAGACCGTACACACTCCACACAGACACTGGGAGACCATACACACTCCACACAGACACTGGGAGACCGTACACACTCCACACAGACACTGGGAGACCGTACACACTCCACACAGACACTGGGAGACCATACACACTCCACACAGACACTGGGAGACCATACACACTCCACACAGACACTGGGAGACCATACACACTCCACACAGACACTGGGAGACCGTACACACTCCACACAGACACTGGGAGACCATACACACTCCACACAGACACTGGGAGACCGTACACACTCCACACAGACACTGGGAGACCGTACACACTCCACACAGACACTGGGAGACCATACAAACTCCACACAGACACTGGGAGACCGTACACACTCCACACAGACACTGGGAGACCGTACACACTCTATATAGAGTGTGGCTGGGAATTGAACTCAGACCCTTCTTACCATGAAGTGGTAGCTCCACCCACTGCACAACTAAGCTGCCTTTAGTTACGTTATATATACTGCTGTCCCACTTTTAGTTAATTGGAGGTACTTTTAAACATACTCTCAATAAACTTCTAGTTTAGATGTTTTTAAACTGAAAGTTTGTAAGTTTTCTTTTCATTAACATAATACTAATAATTCTTTGCTTATATACTATTTTTGCACTTTAAAGTATTTGACAAGGTTTAGGTTCTACTTAAAATATAACAGTTGTTAAATACTCACCAGTGGACAAAACAAACAAGACATACTTAAATTAGGAAACATATTTGTATCTTTTATAAATCAAAATGTATAAACTAATACTGTACTGGATGTGTTTTTGTGGAGGATAAAAATACTAACTTGGACTTTTCTATATATTTTATTTGTACTTAATCTTTTGAATGAGATAAACATAAGAACAGTATAAGTATAATAGTTATAAGTATAACTGTGTTTAGTATATCACTGAGCAGTATACTCACTAGTTCTCAGTTTAAAAGAATAAACTAGTGACAAATTGGAATAAACTTCTCTTTGTAAAGATACTCAGATCCAGCAGCGAGTTGAATGTACCTGGACAGACTTGTGGGAAGTCGGTGGAGATAGATCAGACTAGTAAATGTCCCTGAATGACATAAATTGGATCCATTTCGCCCAAAACAACATTATCTAGCTCTCTCCAGCGTTCAGCTAACAGGCTATCATTAGCACCTTGTTTACACAACTGAAATGTTTTGACTGAAAACAGTCAGCGGTGAAAGAAACTCAAATCTCTTCCTTTTTATTTGATCCCGACCTTTTTATAATCTCTACAAATTTATTACACGTATCTGCCCAATCACAGCAGAGCGGCTGCTCTTCCTGTTACAGCGACTGAACTCGTTGGTGCTCACCTGTACAGGTATGTTTGGTAAACAGAGCTCTGGCGGAGCTCCATGTCTTTGTGGCGGTTTGGTTTTTGGGAATCTGACTTCTGATTTCTCGCCAGATAAAATCCTCCAAATTACAGGAAACCGCAGAACCTTTCACTGAACAGAGAGAACCCACTGAAACTTACCATAGAACTCATTTATTCAGTATCTAAATTATTCTCTGATGTTCTACATAGAAGGTCTGTGTGTCTCAGATGTGGTTCTAGAATAAAACACTGTTTTCTTTTTTAATGAGCTCATGAATAATTAATCACACAAAAGCAACACAGACCAAATAAATTGAGCCTCTGTGTAAATAAGCTCCGCCCACATACTGTTTAGTTATCTATGCTAGTTACTCTGAGCTGCTGGTCACTAATGTTACCTGTACTAGCTACTCTCTTTGATCTGGACATCAAACACAAAGTAGATTAAAGGTGTCTCTGTGAAACTTTCAGTTTAAGATGATCTGCTTCAACCAGCACACAGTGATCCACTCACACAGCATGGCTGCTACTTCCAGTCACTGTTGGAGGTTGTGGTGCTAATAAAGGTGGAGCTGCTCGTCTCTTCAGTCTCTTCAGTGTTGAACGCTGAGCTGAAGCTGCTCCATGGTGTCCGAGTGTTGGAGAAACTGTCCGGAGTGAAACGTACAGACTGCAGAGTTAAAGTTGTTCAGGATTCTGTTAAAGATGTTGGAAGTTCAGCAGCTGGTTTTGGGAATTCTCCGTTCCACCTTAAACGCTGCTGTGGTTCCATTCTGTACGAGCTGCAGTGTTTAAGGTGGAACATTAGATGAAGAATGTGGAAAAGAGGAACTTCAGGCTGGTTTAAAGATCAACATGTAGCTCTGACAGTTGGGTTGTTTGTTGGGAAGGAATGAAAAGTGGCGACGTTCCCTTTACAGCCTGGAACTCTGGATTTCTCCACCACCGTTCTGGTTGGTGTTGTGGTTGTGTGTAAATGTTCTGGTTACTGGTTGGTGTTGTGGTTGTGTGTAAATGTTCTTGTTGGTGTTGTGGTTGTGTGTAAATGTTCTGGTTACTGGTTGTTGTGGTTGTGTGTAAATGTTCTGGTTGTTGTTGTGGTTGTGTGTAAATGTTCTGGTTGCTGGTTGGTGTTGTGGTTGTGTGTAAATGTTCTGGTTACTGGTTGGTGTTGTGGTTGTGTGTAAATGTTCTGGTTGGTGTTGTGGTTGTGTGTAAATGTTCTGGTTGCTGGTTGGTGTTGTGGTTGTGTGTAAATGTTCTGGTTGGTGTTGTGGTTGTGTGTAAATGTTCTTGTTGGTGTTGTGGTTGTGTGTAAATGTTCTGGTTGCTGGTTGGTGTTGTGGTTGTGTGTAAATGTTCTGGTTGGTGTTGTGGTTGTGTGTAAATGTTCTTGTTGGTGTTGTGGTTGTGTGTAAATGTTCTGGTTGCTGTTTGGTGTTGTGGTTGTGTGTAAATGTTCTGGTTGCTGGTTGGTGTTGTGGTTGTGTGTAAATGTTCTGGTTGGTGGTGTGGTTGTGTGTAAATGTTCTGGTTGCTGGTTGGTGTTGTGGTTGTGTGTAAATGTTCGGGTTGGTGTTGTGGTTGTGTGTAAATGTTCTGGTTTCTGGTTTGTGTTGTGGTTGTGTGTAAATGTTCTGGTTGCTGGTTGGTGTTGTGGTTGTGTGTAAATGTTCTGGTTGGTGTTGTGGTTGTGTGTAAATGTTCTGGTTGGTGTTGTGGTGGTGTGTAAATGTTCTGGTTGCTGTTTGGTGTTGTGGTTGTGTGTAAATGTTCTGGTTGGTGTTGTGGTGGTGTGTAAACGTTCTGGTTGGTGTTGTGGTTGCTGGTTGGTGTTGTGGTTGTGTGTAAATGTTCTGGTTGGTGTTGTGGTTGTGTGTAAATGTTCTGGTTGGTGTTGTGGTTGTGTGTAAATGTTCTGGTTGCTGGTTGGTGTTGTGGTTGTGTGTAAATGTTCTGGTTGCTGGTTGGTGTTGTGGTTGTGTGTAAATGTTCTGGTTGCTGGTTGGTGTTGTGGTTGTGTGTAAATGTTCTTGTTGGTGTTGTGGTTGTGTGTAAATGTTCTGGTTGCTGGTTGGTGTTGTGGTTGTGTGTAAATGTTCTGGTTGCTGGTTGGTGTTGTGGTTGTGTGTAAATGTTCTGGTTGGTGTTGTGGTTGTGTGTAAATGTTCTGGTTGCTGGTTGGTGTTGTGGTTGTGTGTAAATGTTCTGGTTGCTGGTTTGTGTTGTGGTTGTGTGTAAATGTTCTGGTTGCTGGTTTGTGTTGTGGTTGTGTGTAAATGTTCTGGTTGTTGTTGTGGTGGTGTATAAATGTTCTTGTTGGTGTTGTGGTTGTGTGTAAATGTTCTGGTTGCTGGTTGGTGTTGTGGTTGTGTGTAAATGTTCTGGTTGGTGTTGTGGTTGTGTGTAAATGTTCTGGTTGCTGGTTGGTGTTGTGGTTGTGTGTAAATGTTCTGGTTGCTGGTTGGTGTTGTGGTTGTGTGTAAATGTTCTGGTTGGTGTTGTGGTTGTGTGTAAATGTTCTGGTTGCTGGTTGGTGTTGTGGTTGTGTGTAAATGTTCTGGTTGCTGGTTGGTGTTGTGGTTGTGTGTAAATGTTCTGGTTGGTGTTGTGGTTGTGTGTAAATGTTCTGGTTGCTGGTTGGTGCTGTGGTTGTGTGTAAATGTTCTGGTTGCTGGTTGGTGTTGTGGTTGTGTGTAAATGTTCTGGTTGCTGGTTGGTGTTGTGGTTGTGTGTACATGTTCTGGTTGCTGCTTGTTGTGGTTGTGTGTAAATGTTCTGGTTGCTGGTTGGTGTTGTGGTTGTGTGTAAATGTTCTGGTTGCTGGTTGGTGTTGTGGTTGTGTGTAAATGTTCTGGTTGGTGTTGTGGTTGTGTGTAAATGTTCTGGTTGCTGGTTGGTGCTGTGGTTGTGTGTAAATGTTCTGGTTGTTGTTGTGGTTGTGTGTAAATGTTCTGGTTGCTGGTTGGTGTTGTGGTTGTGTGTAAATGTTCTGGTTGCTGGTTGGTGTTGTGGTTGTGTGTAAATGTTCTGGTTGCTGGTTGGTGTTGTGGTTGTGTGTAAATGTTCTGGTTGTTGTTGTGGTTGTGTGTAAATGTTCTGGTTGCTGGTTGGTGTTGTGGTTGTGTGTAAATGTTCTGGTTGCTGGTTGGTGTTGTGGTTGTGTGTAAATGTTCTGGTTGCTGGTTGGTGTTGTGGTTGTGTGTAAATGTTCTGGTTGCTGGTTGGTGTTGTGGTTGTGTGTAAATGTTCTGGTTGCTGGTTGGTGTTGTGGTTGTGTGTAAATGTTCTGGTTGCTGGTTGGTGTTGTGGTTGTGTGTAAATGTTCTGGTTGCTGGTTGGTGTTGTGGTTGAGTGTAAATGTTCTGGTTGGTGTTGTGGTTGTGGTTGTGTGTAAATGTTGGGGGTGTAAATATTAACCAGTCTGTTTTGTAACAGTGTAGGATTTGGAGCTCGGCCCGTTTGTCCTCCCTCTTCTAAAAATTCTAGGACGGACTGATAGAAACGGTAACACTGAAATAAAAGACAGTTTTAGTCTCTCCTGTAAAGTTTCTCAGAACAGCAAGGAAATAGAACTAGCTAGAACCATCAGTGAGCTCAGTATGAATATAACATTTTATTTTTACAAATGATCTACAGTATGTGATTATTAAATTCTGTTAAATTTGTTTATTAGAATTATTATTGTCTTTATAAACACGTGGTTTGGGAAGTTCAGTGTGGACGAGCTCCAGTGACCTCCACAGAGCCCCGACTGAAACCCCGTGGGATGAACTAGAACTTTAATTGTGAGTCTCGTCCAGCATCGGCGTCTGACCTCACTAAGCTCTTTAGACTCAGTGGGCAGAAATTCCCACAGACACACTCGGAAGTCCTGTGGAAAACCTTCCCAGAATAGAGACAGAGGGGAAACTCCAGACTACTGCCATGGTTTCTGGAATGGGACATCCAACTGTCTCATAATACACTCAGGTGTCCACATACTTTTGGCCATATCGTGTCTCTGAGTTTAACTCTGTTTGTGTCGCTCGGAGAGAGTGCTGGGGCCGGAATGTGGAGCCGTAGTGGAGGTTATCAGTGTCCGAGTGTGGTGTGATCGGAACAGTGTGTTACAGAGTGACCCACTCATCACTGAAGTGTTCTGAGAAGATCTCAGAGCCGTCACTGCAGGAGAGACTAGATCATTCGTGAAGTGAAGAGGACGTGAGAGTTCTTCAGGAGTGAGAGTCGTTATTGAAGAACCCGTATCCGACGTGTTCCTCATAGTCAGATCGTTCCTAACCTCACCGCTCAGTACTGATCAGCTCCGGGTTTTCCAAGAACATCTAAACAGGAATGATGACCCTTAAACGGTAGAGCGAGCATCACACTGAACACTCTCTCTCTCTCTGAGTGAAGACAATCTTAAGAGGAACCCCGGCTGGTAACACATGTAAGCCTTAACATGGTGTAGCCAGAGAATAAAGCGAGTCAGAGAATAAAGCGAGTCGGAGAGTAAAGCGAGTCGGAGAGTAAAGCGAGTCAGAGAGTAAAGCAAGCTGGAGAGTAAAGCGAGTCAGAGAATAAACCAAGTCTGAGAGTAAAGCGACTCAGAGAATAAACCAAGTCTGAGAGTAAAGCGAGTCAGAGAATAAAGCGAGTCAGAGAGTAAAGTGTGTCAGAGAATAAAGCGAGTCAGAGAGTAAAGCGAGTCAGAGAATAAAGCAAGCTGGAGAGTAAAGCGAGTCGGGAAGTAAAGCGACTCAGAGAATAAACCAAGTCTGAGAGTAAAGCGAGTCAGAGAATAAACCAAGTCTGGGAGTAAAGCGAGTCAGAGAGTAAAGAGAGTTGGGGAGTAAAGCGAGCCGGAGAGTAAAGCGAGTCAGAGAATAAAGCGAGTCGTGAAATAAATCAAGCCGGAGAGTAAAGCAAGCCAGAGAGTGAACCGAGTTGGAGAATAAAGCAAGTCGGAGAATAAAGCGAGTCGGGAAGTAAAGCGAGTCGGAGAGTAAAGCGAGTCGCAGAGTAGAGCGAGTCGGAGAGTAAAGCGAGTCAGAGAGTAAAGCAGGTCAGAGAGTAAAGCGAGTCGGAGAGTAAAGCGAGTCGCAGAGTAGAGCGAGTCGGAGAGTAAAGCAGGTCAGAGAGTAAAATGAGTCGGAGAATAAAGCGAGTCAGAGAATAAAGCGAGTCAGAGAATAAAGCGAGTCAGAGAGTAAAGCGAGTCGGGAAGTAAAGCGACTCAGAGAATAAACCAAGTCTGAGAGTAAAGCGAGTCAGAGAACAAAGCGAGTCAGAGAGTAAAGCGAGTCAGAGAATAAAGCAAGTCAGAGAGTAAAGCGAGTCAGAGAATAAAGCAAGTCTGAGAGTAAAGCGAGTCAGAGAATAAAGCGACTCAGAGAATAAACCAAGTCTGAGAGTAAAGCGAGTCAGAGAACAAAGCGAGTCAGAGAGTAAAGCGAGTCAGAGAATAAAGCAAGTCTGAGAGTAAAGCGAGTCAGAGAGTAAAGAGAGTTGGGGAGTAAAGCGAGCCGGAGAATAAAGCAAGTCTGAGAGTAAAGCGAGTCAGAGAATAAAGCAAGTCTGAGAGTAAAGCGAGTCAGAGAGTAAAGAGAGTTGGGGAGTAAAGCGAGCCGGAGAATAAAGCGAGTCAGAGAATAAGGCTAATCGGTGAATAAAGCGAGTCAGAGAGTAAAGAGAGTTGGGGAGTAAAGCGAGCCGGAGAATAAAGCGAGTCAGAGAATAAGGCTAATCGGTGAATAAAGCGAGTCAGAGAGTAAAGCGAGTCAGAGAATGAAGTGAGTCGGAGAGTAAAGCGAGTCAGAGAATAAAGTGAGTCGGAGAGTAAATCGAGACGGAGAGTAAAGCGAGTCAGAGAGTAAAGTGAGTCGGAGAGTAAATCGAGACGGAGAGTAAAGCGAGTCAGAGAATAAAGTGAGTCGGAGAGTAAATCGAGACGGAGAGTAAAGTGAGTCGGAGAGTAAATCGAGACGGAGAGTAAAGTGAGTCGGAGAGTAAATCGAGACGGAGAGTAAAGTGAGTCGGAGAGTAAATCGAGACGGAGAATAAAGTGAGTCGGAGAGTAAAGTGAGTCGGAGAGTAAATCGAGACGGAGAGTAAAGTGAGTCGGAGAGTAAAGCGAGTCAGAGAATAAAGTGAGTCGGAGAGTAAATCGAGACGGAGAATAAAGTGAGTCGGAGAGTAAAGTGAGTCGGAGAGTAAATCGAGACGGAGAGTAAAGTGAGTCGGAGAGTAAAGCGAGTCAGAGAATAAAGTGAGTCGGAGAGTAAATCGAGACGGAGAATAAAGTGAGTCGGAGAGTAAATCGAGACGGAGAGTAAAGTGAGTCGGAGAGTAAATCGAGACGGAGAGTAAATCGAGACGGAGAGTAAAGTGAGTCGGAGAGTAAATCGAGACGGAGAGTAAATCGAGATGGAGAGTAAAGTGAGTCGGAGAGTAAATCGAGACGGAGAGTAAATCGAGACGGAGAATAAAGTGAGTCGGAGAGTAAATCGAGACGGAGAATAAAGTGAGTCGGAGAGTAAAGTGAGTCGGAGAGTAAATCGAGACGGAGAGTAAATCGAGATGGAGAGTAAAGTGAGTCGGAGAGTAAATCGAGACGGAGAATAAAGTGAGTCGGAGAGTAAAGTGAGTCGGAGAGTAAATCGAGACGGAGAATAAAGTGAGTCGGAGAGTAAATCGAGACGGAGAGTAAAGTGAGTCGGAGAGTAAAGCGAGTCAGAGAATAAAGTGAGTCGGAGAGTAAATCGAGACGGAGAATAAAGTGAGTCGGAGAGTAAAGTGAGTCGGAGAGTAAATCGAGACGGAGAGTAAAGTGAGTCGGAGAGTAAAGTGAGTCGGAGAGTAAATCGAGACGGAGAGTAAAGTGAGTCGGAGAATAAAGTGAGTCGGAGAGTAAAGTGAGTCGGAGAGTAAATCGAGACGGAGAGTAAAGTGAGTCGGAGAGTAAATCGAGACGGAGAATAAAGTGAGTCGGAGAATAAAGTGAGTCGGAGAGTAAAGTGAGTCGGAGAGTAAATCGAGACGGAGAGTAAATCGAGACAGAGAGTAAAGTGAGTCGGAGAGTAAAGTGAGTCGGAGAGTAAATCGAGACGGAGAATACCTTCATCCACCTCATTCAGGAGCTGAACCCGGACAAGCCCTTACTCTCACAGCGGGAATCTCAGCTGAGCTGATGTTGGAGCTGCAGATCCATTAAAGAAAGAATCAGACAGACTGGGTGTCTAAGTGTAAATAAGATCAGACTCCTCACTCCCAGCAGGACGGACAGACGGAGACACCGGACCACTGTCCACTCTGGAAAAGCAGAAGTAGCCAGATCTTCATCCCTTCATTCAGGAGCAGAAACTCCGGCTGCTTCCGTACGGGCTGTGAGTTAGTTCGTAGTTCAGGTTGTTACTCAGGTCTGTTTGCTGGAGGAGCTGCTCCATCATCTCGGTTGTTGCCATGCCAACAGCAAAAACAACCATGATTGGTAAGTGAGGTTCTGTGGGCTGACTGAGTAGATCTACAGTGTGGTAATGACTTTAGTGACATCACTAAATATAGAAATGGGTCTCTCTTTATTAATAATAATAATAAATGAATGTAAGTACAGACACAGGGAGTGAAGTGTGGTGTGAAGACGTTAAAGGAGTGCGGGCCCTTTAAGAGTTAAGGAGCTTTTAGAAGATGATTGAACTGATAACGAGAGGAGGAGCTGTTTGGGCTTTAATTGGATGAGTGTAACTGGAGGCCGGACGAGGAGCAGTAACAGCGGCGAGTTGGGAATTTGATCCTGACTGGAGGATCAGGACACGGAGGACAAACATGGAGGAGCTTAAAGTAACAGGTGGTCTCAGTGTCGGTATTAAAGAGCCCATACGCTACGATCTCTTACATTTACATTTAATTTACATTTAATTTACATTTAATTAAAACTCTTTTCTATTTTCCAACCTTTAAATGAGTCCACGTAAATAGGTGTAGCTAATCTGCTGTAGACTGAATGGGTGGAGCTAAACTGCTGTAGGTTGAATGGGTGTAGCTAAACTGCTGTAGACTGAATGGGTGGAGCTAAACTGCTGTAGACTGAATGGGTGGAGCTAAACTGCTGTAGACTAAATGAGTGGAGCTAAACTGCTGTAGACTAAATGAGTGGAGCTAAACTGCTGTAGACTAAATGGGTGGAGCTAAACTGCTGAAGACTGAATGAGTATAGCTAAACTGCTGTAGACTAAATGGGTGGAGCTAAACTGCTGTAGGTTGAATGGGTGGAGCTAAACTGCTGTAGACTAAATGAGTGGAGCTAAACTGCTGTAGACTAAATGAGTGGAGCTAAACTGCTGTAGACTAAATGGGTGGAGCTAAACTGCTGTAGACTGAATGGGTGGAGCTAAACTGCTGTAGACTGAATGAGCATAGCTAAACTGCTGTAGACTAAATGGGTGGAGCTAAACTGCTGTAGGTTGAATGGGTGGAGCTAAACTGCTGTAGACTAAATGAGTGGAGCTAAACTGCTGTAGACTAAATGAGTGGAGCTAAACTGCTGTAGACTGAATGGGTGGAGCTAAACTGCTGTAGACTTAATGGGTGGAGCTAATCTGCAGTAGACTGAATGGGTGGAGCTAATCTGCTGTAGACTGAATGAGTGGAGCTAAACTGCTGTAGACTTAATGGGTGGAGCTAATCTGCTGTAGACTGAATGGGTGGAGCTAATCTGCTGTAGACTGAATGAGTGGAGCTAAACTGCTGTAGACTGAATGAGAGTAGTTAAACTGCTATAGACTAAATGGATGGAGCTAAACTGCTGTAGACTTAATGGGTGGAGCTAATCTGCAGTAGACTGAATGGGTGGATCTAATCTGCTGTAGACTGAATGAGTGGAGCTAAACTGCTGTAGACTGAATGAGTGTAGTTAAACTGCTATAGACTAAATGGATGGAGCTAAACTGCTGTAGACTGAATGGGTGGAGCTAAACTGCTGTAGACTGAATGAGTGTAGTTAAACTGCTATAGACTAAATGGATGGAGCTAAACTGCTGTAGACTGAATGGGTGGAGCTAAACTGTTGTAGACTGAATGAGTGCAGAATAGTGAGATCCTCCCCGAGCTCACCAGTACAGCTTTGTTAAAGCAGATTAAAGACACTCTCTGTGTTTCCTCCGTTTGTCGCCCGCTGGAGTGTTTTCACAGGGAGCTGTAAATTAGAATAATTAAGCAGCGTGAGATTAATTAGAAGACAATCTATTTTCATTTTTCACAACAGCTACGGCACAATGTGCGGAGATTCCCGCGCGCCGCGCCGATAACACTGTAATGAACACGCGCCGGTGAAAAGTTCGGATTACGCTGC
This sequence comes from Megaleporinus macrocephalus, assembly GCA_021613375.1. Lineage (NCBI taxonomy): Eukaryota > Metazoa > Chordata > Actinopteri > Characiformes > Anostomidae > Megaleporinus > Megaleporinus macrocephalus. The sequence continues at coordinate 42,900,330 of CM038721.1, read as the reverse complement.
GGTAAATGACTTCCCGTCTCCATTAGCGCTCCGCGCGTTTTTATAAAAAGCCTAATTAACCTGAACTCTGTCAGAACTGAGACCGTCTTCACGCTCGGCGTGATGAAAACCAGACGTGTAGAAGGAGCGCTGTTTGAAGAGCGAGCGCTGCCGAGCAACAAGGGTGTGAACAGTCAGACAGTCACGCTGGAGGAACAGAGGCTGCAGCGCCGCGAGACCCTCAAACAGAGACCCTCAAACTGTTTACTTACAAACAGCTCTGATTATTAAACAGCAGCGCAGGACCAGTAGTATTAGGAGTAGTATTAGAAGTAGTATTAGGAGTAGTATTAGGAGTAGTATTAGAAGTAGTATTAGGAGTAGTATTAGGAGTAGTATTAGAAGTAGTATTAGGAGTAGTATTAGGAGTATTATTAGAAGTAGTATTAGGAGTATTATTAGGTGTAGTATTAGGAGTAGTATTAGGAGTATTATTAGGAGTATTATTAGGAGTAGTATTAGGAGTATTATTAGAAGTAGTATTAGGAGTATTATTAGAAGTAGTATTAGGAGTAGTATTAGGAGTAGTATTAGGAGTAGTATTAGGAGTATTATTAGGAGTAGTATTAGGAGTATTATTAGAAGTAGTATTAAGAGTAGTATTAGGAATAGTATTAGGAGTAGTATTAGGAGTAGTATTAGGAGTAGTATTAGGAATAGTATTAGGAGTAGTATTAGGAGTATTATTAGAAGTAGTATTAGGAGTAGTATTAGGAGTATTATTAGAAGTAGTATTAGGAGTAGTATTAGGAGTATTATTAGGAATAGTATTAGGAATAGTATTAGGAGTAGTATTAGGAGTAGTATTAGGAGTAGTATTAGGTGTAGTATTAGGAATAGTATTTGGAGTAGTATTAGGAGTAGTATTAGGAGTTTTATTAGGAGTAGTATTAGGAGTAGTATTAGGAGTATTATTAGGAGTAGTATTAGGAGTATTATTAGGAATAGTATTAGGAGTAGTATTAGGTGTAGTATTAGGTGTAGTATTAGGAGTAGTATTAGGTGTAGTATTAGGAGTAGTATTAGGAGTAGTATTAGGAATAGTATTTGGAGTAGTATTAGGAGTAGTATAAGAAGTAGTATTAGGAGTAGTATTAGGTGTAGTATTAGGAGTAGTATTAGGAATAGTATTAGGAGTAGTATTAGGTGTAGTATTAGGAGTAGTATTAGGTGTAGTATTAGGTGTAGTATTAGGTGTAGTATTAGGAGTATTATTAGAAGTAGTATTAGGAATAGTATTAGGAGTAGTATTAGGAGTATTATTAGAAGCAGTATTAGGAGTATTATTAGAAGTAGTATTAGGAGTAGTATTAGGAATAGTATTAGGAGTAGTATTAGGAGTATCATTGGGAGTAGTATTAGGAGTAGTATTAGGAGTAGTATTCGGAGTAGTATTAGGAGTAGTATTAGGAGTATTATTAGGAGTAGTATTAGGAGTAGTATTCGGAGTAGTATTAGGAGTAGTATTAGGAGTATTATTAGGAGTAGTATTAGGAGTAGTATTAGGAGTATTATTAGGAATAGTATTAGGTGTAGTATTAGGTGTAGTATTAGGAGTAGTATTAGGAGTAGTATTAGGTGTAGTATTAGGAGTAGTATTAGGTGTAGTATAAGGAGTAGTATTAGGTGTAGTATTAGGTGTAGTATTAGGAGTAGTACTAGGTTTAGTATTAGGAGTAGTATTAGGAGTATTATTAGGTGTAGTATTAGGAGTAGTATTAGGAGTAGTATTAGGAGTATTATTAGGTGTAGTATTAGGTGTAGTATTAGGAGTAGTATTAGGAGTAGTATTGTGAGTATTATTAGGAATAGTATTAGGAGTATTATTAGGTGTAGTATTAGGAGTAGTATTAGGAGTAGTATTAGGAGTATTATTAGGAGTATTATTAGGTGTAGTATTAGGAGTATTATTAGGTGTAGTATTAGGAGTACTATTAGGAGTATTATTAGGTGTAGTATTAGGTGTAGTATTAGGAGTATTATTAGGTGTAGTATTAGGAGTAGTATTAGGAGTATTATTAGGTGTAGTATTAGGAGTATTATTAGAGGTAGTATTGTGAGTATTATTAGGAATAGTATTAGGTGTATTATTAGGAGTAGTATTAGGAGTATTATTAGGAGTAGTATTAGGAGTATTATTAGGAGTAGTATTAGGTGTAGTATTAGGAGTAGTATTAGAGGTAGTATTGTGAGTATTATTAGGAATAGTATTAGGTGTATTATTAGGAATAGTATTAGGAGTATTATTAGGAGTAGTATTAGGAGTAGTATTAGGAGTAGTATTAGGAGTATTATTAGGAGTAGTATTAGGAGTAGTATTAGGTGTAGTATTAGGTGTAGTATTAGGAGTATTATTAGGAGTAGTATTAGGAATAGTATTAGGTGTAGTATTAGGAGTAGTATTTGGTGTAGTATTAGGTGTACTATTAGGAGTATTATTAGGAGTAGTATTAGGAGTAGTATTAGGAGTAGTATTAGGAGTATTATTAGGAGTATTATTAGGAGTAGTATTAGGAGTAGTATTAGGAGTATTATTAGGAGTAGTATTAGGAGTATTATTAGAAGTAGTATTAGGAGTATTATTAGGAGTAGTATTAGGAGTAGTATTAGGAGTATTATTAGGAATAGTATTAGGAGTATTATTAGGAATAGTATTAGGAGTAGTATTAGGAGTATTATTAGGAGTAGTATTAGGAATAGTATTAGGAGTAGCATTAGGTGTAGTATTAGGTGTAGTATTAGGAGTATTATTAGGAGTAGTATTAGGAATAGTATTAGGAGTATTATTAGGAGTAGTATTAGGAGTATTATTAGAAGTAGTATTAGGAGTAGTATTAGGAGTATTATTAGAAGTAGTATTAGGAGTAGTATTAGGAGTATTATTAGGAATAGTATTAGGAATAGTATTAGGAGTAGTATTAGGTGTAGTATTAGGAGTAGTATTAGGAGTAGTATTAGGTGTAGTATTAGGAATAGTATTTGGAGTAGTATTAGGAGTATTATTAGGAGTAGTATTAGGAGTTTTATTAGGAGTAGTATTAGGAGTAGTATTAGGAGTATTATTAGGAGTAGTATTAGGAGTATTATTAGGAATAGTATTAGGTGTAGTATTAGGAGTAGTATTAGGTGTAGTATTAGGTGTAGTATTAGGAGTAGTATTAGGAGTAGTATTAGGTGTAGTATTAGGAGTAGTATTAGGAGTAGTATTAGGAATAGTATTTGGAGTAGTATTAGGAGTAGTATAAGAAGTAGTATTAGGAGTAGTATTAGGTGTAGTATTAGGAGTAGTATTAGGAATAGTATTAGGAGTAGTATTAGGTGTAGTATTAGGAGTAGTATTAGGTGTAGTATTAGGTGTAGTATTAGGTGTAGTATTAGGAGTATTATTAGAAGTAGTATTAGGAATAGTATTAGGAGTAGTATTAGGAGTATTATTAGAAGCAGTATTAGGAGTATTATTAGAAGTAGTATTAGGAGTAGTATTAGGAATAGAATTAGGAGTAGTATTAGGAGTATCATTGGGAGTAGTATTAGGAGTAGTATTAGGAGTAGTATTCGGAGTAGTATTAGGAGTAGTATTAGGAGTATTATTAGGAGTAGTATTAGGAGTAGTATTCGGAGTAGTATTAGGAGTAGTATTAGGAGTATTATTAGGAGTAGTATTAGGAGTAGTATTAGGAGTATTATTAGGAATAGTATTAGGTGTAGTATTAGGTGTAGTATTAGGAGTAGTATTAGGAGTAGTATTAGGTGTAGTATTAGGAGTAGTATTAGGTGTAGTATAAGGAGTAGTATTAGGTGTAGTATTAGGTGTAGTATTAGGAGTAGTACTAGGTTTAGTATTAGGAGTAGTATTAGGAGTATTATTAGGTGTAGTATTAGGAGTAGTATTAGGAGTATTATTAGGAATAGTATTAGGAGTATTATTAGGAATAGTATTAGGAGTAGTATTAGGAGTATTATTAGAAGTAGTATTAGGAATAGTATTAGGAGTAGCATTAGGTGTAGTATTAGGTGTAGTATTAGGAGTATTATTAGGAGTAGTATTAGGAATAGTATTAGGAGTATTATTAGGAGTAGTATTAGGAGTATTATTAGGAGTAGTATTAGGAATAGTATTAGGAGTATTATTAGGAATAGTATTAGGAGTATTATTAGGAGTAGTATTAGGAGTATTATTAGGAGTAGTATTAGGAGTATTATTAGAAGTAGTATTAGGAGTATTATTAGCAGTAGTATTAGGAGTAGTATTAGGAGTATTATTAGGAATAGTATTAGGAGTATTATTAGGAGTATTATTAGGAGTATTATTAGGAGTAGTATTAGGAGTATTATTAGGAGTAGTATTAGGAATAGTTTTAGGAGTATTATTAGGAGTATTATTAGGAGTAGTATTAGGAATATTATTAGGAGTAGTATTAGGAGTATTATTAGGAGTGGTATTAGGAGTATTATTAGGAGTAGTATTAGGAGTATTATTAGGAGTATTATTAGGAGTATTATTAGGAGTAGTATTAGGAGTATTATTAGGAGTAGTATTAGGAGTATTATTAGGAGTAGTATTAGGAATAGTATTAGGAGTATTATTAGGAGTATTATTAGGAGTAGTATTAGGAATATTATTAGGAGTAGTATTAGGAGTATTATTAGGAGTGGTATTAGGAGTAGTATTAGCAGTAGTATTAGGAGTAGTATTATAAGATAGTGAGAAGATTATGTCACAAAACTGAACCCACAGGAAAGTTCACACCACAGAAATAAACTATTATTCATCATTCACTTCTCTAACACTTCTTTATACTGAACACTAAACCACACACTATTAGTGTTACACACACAGAGGAATCTGACCTTCACCTTTAACCTATCTGTGCAGTGAAACACACACACACACACACACACACACACACACACACACACACACACACACACACACACACACACTAGTGAACACACACAATATGGTTCAGTAAAACACCCACATACACACACACACACCAGTGAGCAGTGAAACACCCACATACACACACAAACTAGTGAGCAGTGAAACACCCACATACACACACACAAGTGAGCAGTGAAACACCCACGTACACACACACACCAGTGAGCAGTGAAACACCCACGTACACACACACACCAGTGAGCAGTGAAACACCCACATACACACACACACTAGTGAGCAGTGAAACACTCACGTACACACACACACACACTAGTGAGCAGTGAAACACCCACATACACACACACTAGTGAGCAGTGAAACAATAGGGTTCAGTAAAACACCCACATACACAAGTGAACACACTTGGGCAGTGAAGAGGGCAGTGAAACACACACTATTGAACACACACACTAGGGGGCAGTGAAACACACACACATACACACTAGAAAGCAGTGAAACACCCACATACCCACATACTAGTGAACAAACTAGGGAGGGTAGTGAAACACACACATACACTAGGGGGTAGTATAACACACCCACACTAGGTAGCAGTGAAAAACCCACATACACACACACTATTCACACACACACATCACACTAGTGAACACTCCCATCACAGCAGCAGAAACCTGTGTGGTACTAGAACCACATACAACAAAACATTTATTTTATATTCTATATTTATTTTTTATTGTAACTGTCCTGTTTTGTGTTACATTGTACACCTGTGGAGCCGCTACTGGGTGCCTCAAATTTCCTCCTGGAATTAATAAAGTATCCATCCATCCATCCATCCATCCATCTGTCTGTAGAACCTTTATAAAACGTTTATAGAACGTGTGGTTAAATGAAAGTTTTTTTAAGAGTGTAGATAATTTGTATTTCGTTTCTGTTCAAAGAAAAACACTTTACTTGCTACACCTCAGTGTATCTGTATCTACACCCACCGTCCACTCTATCAGCTCTACTGACCACACAGGAGCACTTTGTAGTTCACTCACATTACCTGTCGACCACTAGACTGCACAGGTGGTGATGAAATATTAAATCATACTACAGAACACGTACAGCCATTCAGGAGCATTTCAGCCATACGTTTATTATCAATACTTCAGTCACCACAAAGCACACGACCTACAACTAATAATAATAATAATTACATTCTAATTATAATATATGAAGTTAAATCTGTAAAGTGATATTTAATGGGTTTGAACTGTACCTGATTCCTCTGGTGTTGTTGTTTATTGTAAATGAATTATAATAAATATCTGTACTTTGTTTCTTCTGCTGTAAGACACACTTTAATCTTCTGTTCTGCTTCACTGGACGCAGCGTGGGCCTGCAAGTCATCCAGTTTATGGAGAAACGTTTTGAAGATCTAGTCTTTGTTCACCAGGGATAGCCGGGCACACTCGACCGGCCAAACCCCGCCCTCCCCTGGACCCGGCAGCTCCGCTCAGGCTGGGTCCGGTCCAGGCCGGACTCCCAGGTGACCAGCAGGCATGACACGGCCTCGGCGGTAAGCTAATGAAAACGCAGGGGGCTTTTGGGGGCTTGTTTTGTTCGCCCGAACCCCAGGAGGCGCTCTGAGCGCAATAAGGACCCAGCTGAGAGGGTCAAGGCTGAGTGTTTGAGTGTCAGCTCGAGTTAATGTGGCAGAAGGATCATGTGGGCAGACTAGCATGTCCCACTGTTTCACTGAAAGCCTGTTTGACAGCGGCATGGATAATTGTATGGTGTCTGTGAGTCATGCTCTTGATTCCTGTCCAGCCAGTGTGGTCCCACTGATAACGGAGAACCAAAACAGCAGCCTCTTCACCGCTGGTCAATCTGCCGCGCTTTTCTCCGGGCCTTTAGCAGCTGAACGAATGTGTGGGAATGGCTGGGAATGTGCAGCGCCTTAGGGAGCGATTCGATTAGCCGTGGCGTGTTGTCTCTCCTTCTGCAATTCCTGCATAAATAACGAACCTCCAGCGCTCACGGGGTCTCGGAATCAGAATTAGAATCTGCTTTTCGCCAAGTACGGGATATACACGGAATTCGTTTCGGTGCAGATGTAAACATACATCCACAATATATCTATATATACATGCACACGTGGATCACTGCTCGTTTTTCTGAAGAGGTGAAGATACCACCATGATCCACCTGCAGAGAATGTAGACAGGAGCTTCCAAAACTGATTCAAATCACCTACAAGATCTCTTATAAAGCGAGAGAAGAACGTCAAGCTCTACCCTCAGATGTTTCTGTCCATCCTTCCACTGTAAGAAGACACCTCAACACTATTGGGGTCTGAAAGGATGTGCAGCTGTTCAAGAAGCTCCTCACAGAGAAAAGGAGATACAGTTCTCAGACCTGTGGACTGAATGTGTTTGGGGTTATCTGGATGGTGAGAAGAAGCAGACAATGATAAAACAGCTTCTAAGTCTAAACCTTGGAGGACTGCCTCTTTGAAACTGAGTCTCCTGATATTCCCGAGCTTCCTGAACACATTCCCACTGCTGGAGATGAGCTCTGGCCCAGAGAACTCGCTGGTGTGACTGTGTAACTGAGCTTCGAGCTGCACTTCCTGAGTGCTGGTGAACTGTGTTACTGTGTTAACTGATGCCGGTTTTCCGAAGTATTCCCAGGTCCATGTGGCCTGATTTAACACAGTAGCATGTGGGGTTAACACGCACTGCTGTCTGAGGGGTCAAAGGTCACACACACTTGGCAGCGGTTTCTGGCTTCGGTCTAGATGGACGGAACTATTCACCGGATTTCGGGAATGTTTTCACAGTATCAAACACGGCAGAGGCGAGAGAACAGAATTCTTTGGAATGTTTTGTTGAGAAATGTTGTTTTTGAACTGTTTATTGATTCTCTAACTAACGCCTGCTTCACACTACACGACTGTCTGAGTGGGCGGGTCTTTGTGCCGTTTACACTACGTGACTGGTTGAGCTGTAATAGTGAGTCTTTCAGTTGTCGTGGTTTTCACACTACATGACTGATCAGCGACACGGGGTCACCAATTACACGACGTTTACCCTGGAGAACCATCCAATCAGCTGGCTGCTGTCCTGAGAACACACAAGAACTAAACTCTGGTAAGAACTAATCTCTGGTGAGAACTGATCTCTGATGAGAACTGAACTCTGGTGAGAACTGAACTCTGATGAGAACTGAACTCTGGTGAGAACTACACTCTGGTAAGAACTGATCTCTGATGAGAACTAAACTCTGGTGAGAACTACACTCTGATGAGAACTAAACTCTGGTGAGAACTACACTCTGGTAAGAACTGAACTCTGATGAGAACTGAACTCTGGTAAGAACTAAACTCTGATGAGAACTGAACTCTGGTGAGAACTAACCTCTGATGAGAACTAAACTCTGGTAAGAACTAAACTCTGATGAGAACTAAACTCTGATGAGAACTAAACTCTGGTGAGAACTACACTCTGGTAAGAACTGAACTCTGATGAGAACTAAACTCTAAAGAGAACTAAACTCTGGTGAGAACTACACTCTGGTAAGAACTGAACTCTGATGAGAACTAAACTCTGGTGAGAACTACACTCGGGTAAGAACTGAACTCTGGTAAGAACTAAACTCTGATGAGAACTGAACTCTGATGAGAACTAAACTCTGGTGAGAACTACACTCTGGTAAGAACTGAACTCTGATAAGAACTAAACTCTGATGAGAACTGAACTCTGATGAGAACTGAATTCTGGTGAGAACTAATCTCTGGTGAGAACTGAACTCTGGTGAGAACTAAACTCTGGTAAGAACTGAACTCTGATGAGAACTGAACTCTGATGAGAACTAAACTCTGATGAGAACTGAACTCTGGTGAGAACTAAACTCTGGTAAGAACTGAACTCTGGTGAGAACTGAACTCTGATGAGAACTGAACTCTGATGAGAACTGAACTCTGGTGAGAACTAAACTCTGGTGAGAACTGAACTCTGATGAGAACTGAACTCTGTTAAGAACTGAACTCTGATGAGAACTAAACTCTGAGCAGAGGCTTTTGTCTGATCTACAAAAAAAATCGGTGACTGAACATCAGACTAAAACCGAGGCATATGTTTATAAAGACTGAGACTCCTGTACATCCTGAAGCTCTTTATACCCAGTTATGATTCTCACCTGTCTCCACCTCACCTGACTATAGCATTTATTTAAAACAGTGTAACTTTTGTTTGGCCACATTGTGCTGCATCAAATTCAGAATTAGTTTACGTTTATAAAATACAACCAGCCAAAGCATTAAAAGTAATTTCTTTGTGCTTTGGTTATTAAATAAAGGTTGAAATTCTAGCTTTTACGTAACAAACAATCATATATAATAATTATATGACATTCTAATATTTCCTGTATGATTTCTTATATATATAGTAGATTAATGAGCTGTGATTGGCTCCTGATAAACTGACTCTACACGCTCCAAAGCCAGGCTTGATGGTATCGTCTCAGCGGGTGTTTATTCTTTGTGCTGAATTACGTGTCTGTCAGCTCTTTAAGCTCCTCCATATTTCTCCCTCTCCGCCTGATCCCACAGTTTGGGATCAAATTCCCGACCCACTGCTGTTAAAGCCCACCCTCCAGCTCAGCCTCTGCAGCGCCGAGTCATTAAACTAATGCTCCGAAAGTTTCTCCTCTTGTTATCAGTTTATTTATTTTTCACAAGGCAGCGCTTTAACTCTTTCATGCCCTCAGACTCCTCAGGATGGAGTTTGATGTAGTGTGTTGTTAAAGTGGGGCCATAAATGTTTAGTACAGGGTTAAAAACTTGGAAAAGGTCACATGTGGTGCAGAAATCTAATAATCCAGCCCACAAACAAGAGTTCTCACAGTTTAAACAGCAAATATATCCAGCAGCGTATTCAGCATTCATAGACATCAAATCTGAGAGGTTTGAAGTGCTCCCGGGTCGTGGAGTGGATTAACCTTTCCCCAACAGAAGGCCGTGATGCCACAGCCATCCATAAGTGAGTAGCTGGGATTGTTTAGTGGAGTCACAGCTACCTTAATAATGTTCTGAAAAGTTCTGTGTATTTAATCATATTTTTATGTAAACCGCTGTTTTATTAAACCAATAACTTCAAGGTTGTATGTTACAGTGATTATGTTACAGGAGAGGAGATTTTTACTCGTCATGCCTAACGACCCCCTTACCTGTAGCACAACTGTAGTGATGCACAATTTAAATACAGACTCCAGCAGCTCAGCAGCTCATAGTACAGCTAAAAATAGACATTCAGACAACTCCACACATAGTGCACTGATTGTCTAGAGAAGCTAGAATTCCAGAAGTGCACTATGTAGGAATACGGAGGTGTTTGGGACTCAGTCTGGGTTTGATGTATGTATGTATGTACTATGTAGGGATATGGAGGTGTTTGGGACTCAGTCTGGGTTTGATGTATGTATGTACTATGTAGGGATATGGAGGTGTTTGGGACTCAGTCTGGGTTTGATGTATGTATGTACTATGTAAGGATACGGAGGTGTTTGGGACTCAGTCTGGGTTTGATGTATGTATGTATGTACTATGTAGGGATATGGAGGTGTTTGAGACTCAGTCTGGGTTTGATGTATGTATGTACTATGTAAGGATACGGAGGTGTTTGGGACTCAGTCTGGGTTTGATGTATGTATGTAGTATGTAAGGATACGGAGGTGTTTGGGACTCAGTCTGGGTTTGATGTATGTATGTATGTACTATGTAGGGATATGGAGGTGTTTGGGACTCAGTCTGGGTTTGATGGATGTACTATGTTGGGATACGGAGGTGTTTGAGACTCAGTCTGGGTTTGATGTATGTATGTATGTAGTATGTAAGGATACGGAGGTGTTTGGGACTCAGTCTGGGTTTGATGTATGTATGTATGTACTATGTAGGGATATGGAGGTGTTTGGGACTCAGTCTGGGTTTGATGTATGTATGTACTATGTAGGTATATGGAGGTGTTTGGGACTCAATCTAGGTTTGATGTATGTACTATGTAGAGATATGGAGGTGTTTGAGACTCAGTCTGGGTTTGATGTATGTATGTATGTAGTATGTAGGGATATGGAGGTGTTTGGGACTCAGTCTGGGTTTGATGTATGTATGTACTATGTAGGGATATGGAGGTGTTTGGGACTCAGTCTGGGTTTGATGTATGTATGTATGTACTATGTAGGGATATGGAGGTGTTTGGGACTCAGTCTGGGTTTGATGTATGTATGTACTATGTAGGGATATGGAGGTGTTTGGGACTCAGTCTGGGTTTGATGTATGTATGTACTATGTAGGGATATGGAGGTGTTTGGGACTCAGTCTGGGTTTGATGTATGTATGTATGTACTATGTAGGGATATGGAGGTGTTTGGGACTCAGTCTGGGTTTGATGTATGTATGTATGTACTATGTAGGGATATGGAGGTGTTTGGGACTCAGTCTGGGTTTGATGTATGTATGTACTATGTCGGGATATGGAGGTGTTTGGGACTCCTTGATGTATGTATGTCAGTGTGAGTGGGCGGGGCTAAAGTGCTGAAGTCTGATTAATTGGGTATATTTGAGTTAAAAATGGTCTGTATTGACAGATAGGATTATTTGTGTTTATTTTAATGTTTTAAACTGTTTATAGATGTTCTGTATGTAATTATATTTATAGTATGAACTAGACTACAGCGTTAACCCCAGATGGACTCCAGTATCAGTGACTGTGAGGCGTCAGTCAGAGGAGAAGTGTTGTTTTGTGCTGGGTGTAATATTTACCCAGTTGTGAGGGCGGCGGGGATGACGGGCTGACGGGCTGACGGGCTCTATCAGAGCAGTTTCTCCGGCCCCGCTGTCAGGCTGGAATTATCCCGCAGAAGACCCGCGTCTCCTGGAGCTCGGATAAGTGCCGCCTTTCAAGTGACGGAGCATTTTCACCCCATCATCCCGTACGCCTCATAGATTTGTGTCTGACTCACCGGCGCTAAACGAGCAGAGCGAACAGCTCTGATTGGACCAATTTTACAAATGAGGGAATTAGAACAGGAGCCTGAATGGAGATCAGGTCCAGTATCGGCACGCCGCAGGAGCGGAGACCGGCTCAGACAGGGCCCAACGATCCCTCGCTTTCTTCCCTCTCCTCTACTCCTCTCAGCTTATTGAACTCCTCCATCGATCCCTCTCTCTCATCCCTCTCTCCAGCTCCGGGGAATATTGATCAGCGATTGGAGCATCTCTGATATCGATACAGCCACAAACACGCTCTGGGAGAGAGAGAGAGAGAGAGAGAGAGAGAGAGAGAGAGAGAGAGAGAGAGAGAGAGAGAGAGAGAGAGAGAGAGAGAGCGAGAGCAAGAGAGAGAGAGAGAGTGAGAGAACAAGAGAGGGATTACGGTACAGAAAGACTGAAAGGACTGAAAGAAAACAGAAAAGAGAATAAAAGAGTAAAACAGAGAAAGAAGACAAAGAGGGAGGAAAAGAGAAAGAACAGA
>CM038721.1:42857868-42882868 GCA_021613375.1 Megaleporinus macrocephalus | reverse complement strand
AAAATAAACGCTAAAGTAAAACCAGTCCTGCTCCCTGAAACTGACCTGAAATTAAACCCTAAATGAGAAACTAAATAAAAGCTTCAGGCTGTACCGGCGCTGGTCTGGGTCGCTCCATTGTTGACTATAATTCCAACAATAAAAACTACATTTCCCATGTAGGGCTGGATAATAAATCAGCGGCTGATATATCGCGCAGGGCTGCTGTTTTCAGAGCGCAGTAAACTGATACCGCACTCAAACTCTTTTCTGGGAATCGTATTAAAAGCACAGACATTCCAATCTATATTATGTGCGCGTTACCTTTTCCTGGACGATAAATCGCAGCGTGCCGGCCCGGAGAAAGAAGCGGGAGGATCATGACGGCAACCCTCCCGAAAACGACTGCCTCGTTATTAAGTTCTCCGACATCAGTCATAGAAACGTCTTCCCTGCTGAAGAGGTTCAGACCCGCACTTTTCCCAGACGCCTCAGTCCCAGTGCCCTCTCGCTCGCCCAACACCCCCCCCAACCCCACCCCCCCATTCCCGATTCCTCTCCGGAGTGCCACATTTGTGGTGAAACAATCTAATATAAACGTTTTAGCAGCTAATAAATCATCACTTCTTCATCCACGAGGATCGTTTATTATCCAGAGAAGTCCTCCGACTTTCCTCCCACCGAGAAGGAGGTGGGGGGGGTTTATAGGACACCTTCTCCTACACTGACCGAGCACTTCATTACATACACCTCCATGTAGCTACATTCACTGACCATACAGGAGCTCCACCCACACATTGGAGTTCATCTGATTCTCTGTTTACTTTATTACTCTGTTCTTTAATGATCAGACCCCCACTGTGTCCCTGTCCTCAACCTCAACCTCACAATCTCATCCCAGTCCTCAGTTTCAAACGTGGCCACTGTCTGCTGCCTGGTGTTATTGTTGGGGTCACCTGCTGGACGTCTGTCTGCAGAGAGAATTTAATTAGCTGGCAGTGCTGAGATATTTATTTCTGGGGTATTATTGGGGGGGGTGGGGGTGGGGGGGGGTGCGGTTGAGGGGTATTTTTCGACAGAGGGTTTTTGTCTGGGGTGTTTTATTGAGAGAGGTATTTTTTGAGCTAGGACTTTTTTGGGAGGGGTGTGGTTTTATTTGTGGGAAACTATTTTGTTATTTTTGAGGGGGTGACTTTTGAGGGAGATCATACTTTGAGGGGTATTCTTGGAGGGTATATTTTGGGTATTTGATATTGGGGGGGGTATTCTTTCTTTGGGGGGATATTTTGGATCTACTTACACCAGCACAACACAAACACTAACACCCCACCACCACATCAGTGTCACTGCAGTGCTGAGAATGACCCACCTTCCTAATAGTATCTGCTCTGTGGTGGTTGAAAAATACCCCTCAACCCCCCCCCTTCAAAAATACCCCAGAATTAAATATCCACCTCAAAATATACTACAGTTTTCTAAGCATCAGCACTGCCACCTAATAAAATTCTCCCTGCAGACAGACGTCCAGCAGGTGACCCCAACAATAACACCAGGCTGCAGACAGTGACAAAGCTAAGGACATGGATGAGGTTGAAATGGAGGACAGGGGCACGTTTGAAACTGAGGAGAGAGATGAGACTGTGGTCAGGGACACAGTGGAGACCGAGGACAGGGTGAGGTTGGGGCGGAGGCAGTGATGAGTTGAGGTCGAGGTGAGGGTAAGGTTGAGATGGTAGACAGGGACAGGGTTTAAGATGAGGACAGGCAAAAGGATGAGGCAGAGGACAAACACAGTGTTATGGTCAAGGACAGAAATAAGGTTGTGGTTAAGAACGGAGGTTGAGGCACAGGAAAGGGACAACTTTGTAGTAAAGGAAAGGGATGAGGTTGAGGACATGAACAAGCTTGTAGTTAAAGAAAGGAAAGAGATTGAGGACAGGGACAATGTTAAGGCTGAGGACAGGGACAATGTTGAAGCTGAGGATAAGAACAGGATTGAGGTTGAGGACAGGGACGAGGTTCAGGACAGGGACAAGGTTGAGGCTGAGGACAGGGACAAGGTTGTAGTTAAAGAAAGGCAGGAATTTGAGCTTGAGGACAGGGACGAGTTTGAGGACAGGGACGAGTTTGAGGACAGGGGCGAGTTTGTAGTTAAAGAAAGGGAAGAGTTTGAGGAAAGGGACGAGTTTGAGGACAGGGACGAGTTTGAGCACAGGGACGAGTTTGTAGTTAAAGAAAGGGAAGAGTTTGAGGACAGGGACGAGTTTGAGGACAGGGACGAGTTTGAGGACAGGGACGGGTTTGAGGACAGGGACGAGTTTGAGGACGGGGACGAGTTTGTAGTTAAAGAAAGGGAAGAGTTTGAGGACAGGGACGGGTTTGAGGACAGGGACGAGTTTGAGGACGGGGACGAGTTTGTAGTTAAAGAAAGGGAAGAGTTTGAGGACAGGGACGAGTTTGAGGACAGGGACGAGTTTGAGGACAGGGACGAGTTTGAGGACGGGGACGGGTTTGAGGACAGGGACGGGTTTGAGGACAGGGACGGGTTTGAGGACAGGGGGATGGAGCAGGCTGGTGAATACCACTGGGCTGAGTGTGAAGGAAGAGATCCGAGTCAGCAGCAGAGGAAGCTGCTCGGTCTCTGTCCGAGTCTGCGGGTCTTCTTCTCTGGACGCTGCTGTTTGTATTGTTTGGTGTTTGATGAGGTTTGAGCTACACAGCACACCTGCAGGCCGTGAGCTGACGCTGCAGCTTCTTCCTCCATCACCCCGCTAGACCCTCCGCTGCGCTGCTGCCTCAGGAGGACACTGACTCACTATTTTGGGGGTATATGTTTTCTGGGGATATTTTTTTGAGAGGGGTATTTTTTATGTTTTCTGGGTTTATTATTTGAGAGGGGTATTGTGTTGGGGTATATGTTTGCTGGGGGTATTTCTTGAGAGGGGTATATGTTTTCTGGGGGTATTTCTTGAGAGGGGTATATGTTTTCTGGGGGTATTTCTTGAGAGGGGTATATGTTTTCTGGGTTTATTATTTGAGAGGGGTATTGTGTTGGGGTATATGTTTGCTGGGGGTATTTCTTGAGAGGGGTATATGTTTTCTGGGGGTATTTCTTGAGAGGGGTATATGTTTTCTGGGGGTATTTCTTGAGAGGGGTATATGTTTTCTGGGTTTATTATTTGAGAGGGGTATTGTGTTGAGGTATATGTTTTCTGGGGGTATTTCTTGAGAGGGGTATATGTTTTCTGGGGGTATTTTTTGAGAGGGGTATTTTTTATGTTTTCTGGGGATATTTTTTTGAGAGGGGTATTTTTTATGTTTTCTGGGGATATTATTTGAGAGGGGTATTGTGTTGGGGTATATGTTTTCTGGGGGTATTTTTTGAGAGGGTTATATGTTTTCTGGGGGTATTTTTTTGAGAGGGGTATTGTGTTGGGGTATATGTTTTCTGGGGGTATTTTTTGAGAGGGGTATATGTTTTCTGGGGGTATTTTTTGAGAGGGGTATTTTTTATGTTTTCTGGGTTTATTATTTGAGAGGGGTATTGTGTTGGGGTATATGTTTTCTGGGGGTGTTATTTGAGAGGGGTATATATATTTTCTGGGGGTAGTTTGGGGGGGTATTTATTTTTGGAAAGGTGTTTTGTGGTTGAGACGCTGAGTTTCACTGCACAAGCGAGGCTTTGATTTGGATTTTGTTCTCTTTCAGAGAGCCGGTGTCAGGCTGTGCTTTCTCACACGGCGGGGGCCCCTGGGGGCCCCTCAGGCCCCGGGCTCCTGGCAGACGGAGGGGCTCCAGCGGTGGGCTCTCGTCAGAGCGCTGACTGTAGTGCAGCCAGAGCTGGAGCTGAGCTCAGGCGGGGAGCGAATCTGCAGAAGAGGAGTCTTCAGATCAGCCAGAGTGGACGCTTCACTGTCCAGATTCTCACACAGACACCAGGAGGGCAGCACTGAGCTCAGCCTGTAACACTCAGTCTGCTCAGTCCGTACGGGGGGGTCTCCGTATATCCTCACCGTCCACACTAAACCTCCACACCGGGAACGTACAGGAAACCCGCTCTTCTCTCGTAGTAGTATCCGCTTGGACGTAAACCAAACCTTCACGATTCCAGGCGTTCTGATTGGCTGTGTTCAGGAGATTGTATGTGAGAACATCACCTCCGTACTCCGTAATTATTAGCATCAGCTTAACGAATCAGTTCGTTATGAATTTGTCGAGCGCTGGCTCGGCGAAGCAGACGCGCTCGCTCTGTATTCCACAGGCAGCTGCAGTGATGCAGAAGCTCCAGCCCCCTGGCAGCCCCACCACGGCTCTTTGACTTTCTGCTCCGCACCTACTGCGCTCTGCCCTTCGCTTTGTTCCCCTCCAGCCCGCGCTGTCAGACTCATCTCCATTCCAAAAGCTCGCAGGGATCCGGGACCGAACGGGGAGCATGAAGCTCTGCTCCAACTCATCCTCATTCATACCGCTTTAAAGCGTTAGCCTGGCAAAAACTCAAACGTACCACCCCCCGCCCCCATCCCCCCGGCAATCCATCAGCCAAGACGCTGCCTCTTCAGTTTTAACGTTTCAGCTACAAGGCTAATGTAGCTAACAAGTAATGGAAGCTTATGACCCACCAATTAGCCTGGCGCTATCCGCATGTGTAAATCAACCCACAACCGTTTATTCTCTGCTCACAAACAATAGATTTCAATAGTCACCCAAATCTTTTCTGTAAACTTAACTCAACTGTCAATGCAGTTCGCTATAAAAATAAACATAAGTAGCTGGAAAGTGTGCAAAAGCATCATAGCTTCAGCCCTGAACCAGCCCTGTGTTTACATTAGGAAGTAACATAGCAACAGACAGTCGCTAGTTTCCTATAGCAACTTCACTGGAGAGGAAAAAACTTTTAATGGAAGTCAATGGAACCAGAATGTTTTCCAAGCTACTTTGGAGCATTTCTATTGGTCCATCCATCATGAATTATGTCTGTGACGTAAACGGCAACTGCTGCGTTCGAGCTATGTAGAAAAATAATAATGAATAAAAATGAATATACATGTTTTTCTTTGGACAGTGACGATATGAAGACAGCTGAGAGAAAAACTTGAGGTGACATTAATAACCTGTTGCTTTCTAATGTAAACATGCACTCTGAAACTATAAACCAGTAAAACTGACCCCTCTGAAACAGTAAACCAGTAAAACTAACCCCTCTGAAACTATAAACCAGTAAAACTGACCCCTCTGAAACAGTAAACCAGTAAAACTAACCCCTCTGAAACTATAAACCAGTAAAACTGACCACTCTAAAACAGTAAACCAGTATAACTGACCACTCTTAAACAGTAAACTAGTAAAACTAACCACTCTGCAACTATAAACCAGTAAAACTGACCACTCTGAATCAGTAAACCAGTAGAACTGATCACTCTTGAACAGTAAACCAGTAAAACTGACCACTCTGAATCAGTAAACCAGTAGAACTGATCACTCTTGAACAGTAAACCAGTACAGCTGACCACTCTGAAACAGTAAACCAGTAAAGCTGACCACTCTAGAACAGTAAACCAGTAAAGCTGACCACTCTGAAACAGTAAACCAGTAAAACTGACCACTCTAAAACAGTAAACCAGTAAAGCTGACCCCTCTGAAACAGTAAACCAGTAAAACTAACCACTCCAAAACTATAAACCAGTAAAACTGACCACTCTAAAACAGTAAACCAGTATAACTGACCACTCTTAAACAGTAAACTAGTAAAACTAACCACTCTGCAACTATAAACCAGTAAAACTGACCACTCTGAATCAGTAAACCAGTAGAACTGATCACTCTTGAACAATAAACCAGTTAAACTGACCACTCTAAAACAGTAAGCCAGTAAAGCTGACCACTCTGAAACAGTAAACCAGTAAAGCTGACCACTCTAGAACAGTAAACCAGTAAAGCTGACCACTCTGAAACAGTAAACCAGTAAAACTGACCACTCTAAAACAGTAAACCAGTAAAGCTGACCACTCTGAAACAGTAAACCAGTAAAGCTGACTACTCTGAAACAGTAAACCAGTAAAGCTGACCACTCTAGAACAGTAAACCAGTAAAGCTGACTACTCTGAAACAGTAAACCAGTAAAGCTGACCACTCTAGAACAGTAAACCAGTAAAGCTGACTACTCTGAAACAGTAAACCAGTAAAGCTGACCACTCAAGAACAGTAAACCAGTAAAGCTGACCACTCTGAAACAGTAAACCAGTAAAGCTGACCACTCTGAATCGTCCTGCTCTGGTTCTGGTTGTGAAGGTGGAACTTGTTCTGCCGGACTTTCAGGATCGGACTCTGACTCAAACTGATACAGCAGAACAGACCAGTCAGAACAGAATAAGTGAGCTGACCAATCAGAGCACACTTGGCTCAACTTTGATGATGGGGGTGGGGTTTAAAGACAGAGGAGGTGTAACAGAGAGTGAATACAGACGTACAGAGAGAGAGGAATATCGTCTTCTGGGAAAATATAAGTGTGTAAATCTGTTCTAGTGGAACCCAAACACACGATCATCAGCACGGAACATCAGCAGAGTTATTCAGGAAGCTCTACTCGACATACCAGACACACGGACCTGGCCTACACGCCCTTAATAATCTGATAACTTCACAAAGTCCAGCTTTATATCAGTAATTTGTTGCATTTACAGTCAGATCATGGAAAATAATGGAAATTGGATTCTGCAGTCCAACAATAAACTCCATCCTGGAATTCTCAAGTTGCAGCATCACTCCAAAAGTTCAACGCTCGGGTTTCCATGCACTGAAAATTCCAACTAAACTAAAATCCATCTGGACTCACTGTTTACACGAGCACTCGAGTAATCAGACAAACACAGAAACTCAATTCTCACATTATTGACGAGCATGAGATCGGAGAAATGGAAAACTGGCTAAATTCAGTCTTTCCTCAGAGCCGGGCTGTGTTAGCGCTCCAGAACTCATTAGCCATGCTGAATATCCATCGCTAACGCTAAGAGACCGGCCACGCCGACGCAATACGCCGAAACAGCAGCGCTCGGATCGGGCCGGGATATGCGCATATTCATACGGAATACTTAATGCCTTCTGAGTAGCACTTAACTTCATTATTGGCGGAGCGAGTTCGCCATCAGGAATTCCGAAAAGCCAGCGATCCGGCGCTGGGCGGCCACGGAGGAGCCTCTCAGGGAGACCCAACAGCTCAGCATCTGATCCACCTTCACATTCGCCGCACATTAGCATTTCATACATAAATTACTGCGTCTGATATGAACCGATCTGCTCACGCGAGCGGAATCTTAACGCCCGAACTCTGATCCGCATCCCAGCCACGGAAACCCGTCGCCTGGAAAACCATCCGAATGAGCTTCAGCCGGTAAATCACGAGCGGGGCGGTGAACGCGCTGCTGCTGGAGCCGCCGTGCTCGTCTGAGCCGCTACTGAGTTACTGATTTACACACTGCAGCTAGCCAGCGCGCTAACGCCGAGTTAGCTGCCCGAGGATTCAACACTGAACTTATGACTCTGTGAATTTATACTCACAACTCATATACACACATATCACAGACATACACGACGGAAATGTAATAATAGATCAATAGATACATAAATTATAGCTCTGCTGGTTAGCGTAGCTGTTGCTAACACTGTTTGGCTCAAGTTATTTTTGGATATTATATTGTGGCCACTCATAAAATCAATAATTCTCTTTTTGTAGCTGCTATTCAGTTACTGAATTACAGACTGGGGTTAGCAGAGATGAGTTAATGTTATAACACAGAATCTGAATATCTGCTGCTCCAAAACAGTAACTTTACAGGAGAGGACAAAAACCTTCTTTAGTTTCAATGTAAGTCAATGGAACCAGAAGTTTCTCCAAGCTATTTTGGAGCATTTCTATTGGTCTATTTATCATGAAATCTTCAAACAATGTAAAACATAATCTGCTGTGTTGAAATCATGTAGAAAAATCAAAATGATTTTTTTCTTTGACAGCAATGATATAAAGTCTCTGTGAAACACTATGTACACATCATATTCATACATAAACAATGTTTTAAAAAGTAATAATAGATCAATAGATATACAAATACTTGCTTAGTTGATTAGCTCAGCTGTTTCTAATTTATACATTATTTACATTACAGTATTTTACATTTACACCATTTAGCTAAAGATATTTTGGGATATTATGTTCATAAAATCAATAATTCTGTCGTTGTAGCTGCTATTCAGTTACTGAATTACAGACTGGGGTTAGCAGAGATGCTAATTCAGAGTTGCTTATTCATGTTAAAGCTGGATAAATGAAGCCACTGAACATAATACTCAGTATATACACACATACATCAGCTAAATATTAATTTACCCAGTAATAAAAAAATAAACACTGCTATGTTGATTAACGTGGCTGTTTCTAACTTAGTACATTATTTAAACTCTAAATATCTTTGGTTAGCAGAGATGCTAATTTAGAGTTAGCAGCCTGTAGATGGGGTTTATTATGGAACACCACTGTAAAATACTCAATATGAACACAAACATACATCAACTAAATTCTCTATTAATGCACAAACAAATAAGATTCAGATTTATCAATAATTATTCTGGGTTAGCATAGCTGTCGCTAACTCATAAGAATTGTGAGTTTCTCCATTCCTGTTTATTTTATTTTCATATATTTTATATATTTATGTTTATTTTATTTATTTAAGTACTGCTGTCTGGGTAAAACTGGGTCCTTGGGTACCACAATTTCGTTCCACCCCATGTACCACATGTGATGCGAATGACAATAAAGTCTCCTTGAATCCTTGAATCCTTGAATTGTGAATTTAAGGTAGCAGTTAAGGTGGCATTGGGTTTAAAATGGCAGTGAAATTAAGGTGCTAGTGGATTGAAGGTGATATTGGATTTAAAGTAGCTGTGAACTTATGATAGCAGTAGATTTAAGGTAGTAGTGAATTTAGGGTAGCACTGAATGTAAGGTAGCTGGAGAATTTGAGGTGCCACAAGTCTTAAAGTTGCAGGCGATTTAAGGTGATAGTGGGATTCAGAGTAATAGTGGATTTCAGGTAGTCATAAATTTTAAATAGCAGTGGATCTTAGGAATTTCAGGTATTAATTGATTTAAGGTGGCAGTGTATTTAAGGTAGCACTGAATGTAAAGAACCTGGACAATTAAAGTATCTGTGAATTTAAGGTGCCACAAGTTTCAAGAGATTTAAGGTGGTAGTGTATTTAAGGTGACAGTGGATTTCAGGTCCCAATGGATTTAAGGCAGCCCTGGATTTAAGGTGGCAGTGTATTTAAGGAGGCAATGGATTTCAGGTTCCACTGGATTTAAGTTTATGTAACAAGGGACTACAGCTTTACCGCTACAGCCGTCAAGCAGTTTGTAAACTGTAACTTATCAATGTTATTAGTGAACTTATTTAAAACAACATAAAGTTAATTAATGAACTTCCACTTTCTGGTTAATAATACATCCTGTTAATTGAACATTGGTTCATCTGATCATATTGCTGTATATTACAGCTGCAGTTAAGCTGCTGCTGAGCTGATCTGGGAGTGAAGCTGTGCTAGTTCAGAGTTCTTTGTCGATAAAACATTAGGAATTAATGAAGATTGTGTTGCATTACAAACTGATCGTCATCCACAGACGTTAAACTGAGAGGGGATGAAAGTGTACAGCTCTGTGCTAAACCACGAAAGCTAAAAAGAGAATAAGATCATATGTCTTAGCAGACTTTGTTCCAGTTACTCTCAGACAGACTTCTTCAAAACGCTGGATGAAGCTGTTTTTATGGAGCAACAGTGCAGCAATTACAAACAACAGCGCCTTAAATCAGATCCCAGCCGTCTCCAGACCCCAGAGAGCCGTCGCTCCGAAATCTGACGAGATAAATACGAGAAATTAGGTTCAAGCTACTTTTCAAATTGCGTTCATCGGTTTTGGAGCTGCTGGTTTAAAAAAGTGGGCGAGAGAAATCATTTGATATCTGAAAAATAAATAAATAAGCCAAACGGAACAAAAAGATCTGAACACGTGCTAATGACTAGAAAAGCCGCTGTGCTGGGACTAAAACTGCATCAGTACCGACATTAATTTGTATTTCAGTCTGTGTATGTTTCTATACGCTGAGCCTGTCTGACTGAAGACCAGTGTGTATAAACACAGGATCATATAAACATAGTTATTAATTTTTCTGTGTGTATTTATTCCAGTTTAACCGACGACTGCTTTCGGCTGTTTGGCCTACATTAACCATCATGACCTGAAGGTCACACATAATCAACTCTCCAGCTGTGCAGGGGTCACAGGGTCAGTGTAGCAGTACACATTCTGTCAACACTTAACAAGCACACACACACACGCATACACACACACACACACACACACATACACACACAAACACACATACACACACAAACACACACAAACACACATACACACACAAACACACATACACACTCACACTCACACACAAACACACATACACACACAAACACACATACACACACAAACACACATACACACTCAAACAAACACACACAAACACACATACACACACACAAACACACATACACACACAAACACACATACACACTCAAACAAACACACATACACACACACACAAACACACACAAACACACATACACACACAAACAAACACACAAACAAACACACATACACACACAAACACACATACACACTCACACACAAACACACATACACACACAAACACACATACACACACAAACACACATACACACATACACACTCAAACAAACACACACAAACACACATACACACACACAAACACACATACACACAAACACACATACACACTCAAACAAACACACATACACACACACACACACACAAACACACAAACACACACAAACACACATACACACACAAACAAACACACAAACAAACACACATACACACACAAACACACATACATACACACACACACACAAACACACAAACACACATACACACACAAACACACATACACACAAACACACATACACACTCAAACAAACACACATACACACACACACACACACAAACACACAAACACACACAAACACACATACACACACAAACAAACACACAAACAAACACACATACACACACAAACACACATACATACACACACACACAAACACACAAACACACATACACACACAAACACACATACACACACAAACACACATACACACACACACACACAAATACACACACAAACACACATACACACACAAACAAAGACACAAACAAACACACATACACACACAAACACACAAACAAACACACACACACACACAAACACACAAACAAACACACATACACACACAAACACACATACATACACACACACACACACAAACGCACAAACACACATACACACACAAACACACATACACACACAAACACACATACACACACACACACACACACACACACACACACAAATACACACACAAACACACATACACACACAAACAAACACACAAACAAACACACATACACACACAAACACACAAACAAACACACACACACACACAAACACACAAACAAACACACATACACACACAAACAAAGCTGCACACAACAGCCCTGTAGCATTAACACAGTGCACACTATCTACTGTTCAGCTCTACTGAATGGGTAATACAACTGGCCACTTTATTAGAAACACCCACCTTGTGCTTCCACTAACTGGGCACTTTATTAGAAACACCCACCTTGTGCTTCCACAAGCTGGCCACTTTATTAGAAACACACACCTGGTAGTTCCTCTAACTGGCCACTTTATTACAAACACCTACCTTGTGCTTCCACTAACTGGACACTTTATTAGAAACACCCACCTTGTGCTTCCACTAACTGGCCACTTTATTCAAAACACCCACCTTGTGCTTCCACTAACTGGACACTTTATTAGAAACACCTACCTTGTGCTTCCACTAACTGGCCATTTTATTAGAAACACCTACATTGTGCTTCCACTAACTGGCCACTTTATTAGAAACACCCACCTTGTGCTTCCACTAACTGGCCACTTTATTAGAAACACCTACCTTGTGCTTCCACTAACTGGCCACTTTATTAGAAACACCCACATTGTACTTCCACTAACTGGTCACTTTATTAGAAACACCTCTGGACCACCATTGACCGCATACAGCTTTCAGTGTTTCACTACATGACTAAATGTTGTCAACTAGAGCTACCGGAGGGAGGTTTCTCATAAAGTGGCCACTGAGTGGATGGTTTTTAGAACAGAGAGGGAGGAGAAAGTGGCGGAGAGAGGGAAGAGAGAGAGAAAGTCAGAGAGATATGAAATGAGAGGGAGAGCAAGAGATTAAAAGTGATATAGAGAAAGTGAGAGATAGAGAGAGAGGGGGAAAGTGAGAGGGAGAGAATGAAAGAGAGAGAATCACTCAGTGGTTGAATGAATTATTTATGTGGTGACAGGTGGAGTGAACAGGAAGGATGGATTTGAGAGGGCTGCCGAGTGCGTTGGTGGGGTGCGGTGCGGGGGGGGGGTGTAATAATGATCTTCACATTCAAAAAATAATTGAACTTAATTTAATTACGCTACACATTTCCATTTAATCAAATCCAGCCGACTCAGCGCTGCTCCAGCTCCACCGCAGTCCACGTCAATAGAACACACTCCCAGTTTAAAAGTCAAACAGCCGCCGCTTCCTCTCTGCACTTTCATTTCCCTCATTATTCCGTACGACTGGTGGGCGACTCGCACACTGCTCGCACACTCACACACTGCTCGCACACTCATACACACACACACTGCAGAGTAAAGGCTTCTTAACCTCTCCACGAGAGCGACCCAGTTTTAATAGGGCACAGAATAAGCCCATCTTCCTCTTCCCGCTGAAACACAATCACCAATAATAGCTGCACTGTGGGATTAGATCAGCCGGCCATGAATGTGGAGCAGCAGCTACTCCACACACGCTCCGCGTTAAATTAAGCCAGCGTTTACCCTCCGAGCTTTTATGAAATCCAACAGAAATCGTCCTCGCTCGCTGTAATTCCTTCCAACTCTTTGTGAGATCAGACTGAGATGCTGTAAAGCGCTCGCTGTTTATTGTCCAGCATTGTTCACGTTTCCTTCTCTCTGCTATAACACCTGGAGTCTCAGTGATACAGGACTGAGCGTGGTCAAACAAAACGTTTCTCAGAGTTTACTGTCTCAGTTCTTCTCTAGATTCTGAAGACGATCAGATAAAAGTCATTAATGCCATAAAAACATGACCTCATCATAACAATGACTGCATCTCAGCCTTACAGAATGACCTCACACATCATTTCAGTGATGATCTCGTTAGCTCAGGAGAAAAGCTTAATGAGAAGACAGTTGATATCACTCTGTCCTGCTGATTAGAAGAGCAGACTGGCTGCTTTAAAAGGGGAGTGGTGCTTTAAGGTTTTCTTCTGGTAACCATGGTTACCTCCAAGACAACACGTACAATCGTCATTGCATTGCGTCAAAAGGGTTTCACAGGTGAGGACACTGCTGCTTTAAGATACACCCCAATCAACCATTCATCCAATCATCAAGAACTTCAAGGAGAGTGGTTCATCTGCAGTGAAGAAGCTTCAGGACGCCCAAGAAAGTCAAGCGAGCGTCAGGACCGTCTCCTAAAGAGGACGCAGCTACAAGATCAGGTCACCACCAGCGCAGAGCTCGCTCAGGAACAGCAGAGGGCAGGAGTGAGTGAGACACACAGTGAGACGAAGGCTTTTGAAGGACGGCTTGGTGTCAAGAAGAGCAGCAAAGAAGCCACTTCTCTCCAAGAAGAACATCATCAAGGACAGACTGACGTTCTGCAGGAAGTATAGGAATTGGACTGCAGAGGCCTGGGGTACAGTTATTCTCTCTGATGAAGCCCCTTCAGACTGTTTGGAACATCTGGAAAAATGATTGTCCGGAGAAGAAAAGGTGAGCGCCACCATGAGTCAAGTGTCCCGCCAAGAGTGAAGCATTCCTGTGTGGGCTTGCTTCTCATCCAGGAGAGTGGGTTCACTCAGAATGTTGCCTAAGAGCAACTTCTCCCAACCATCCAGGAGCAGTTCGGAGATGAACAATGCTTTCTCCAGTGTGATGGAGCTCCATGTCACAAGACAAAAGTGATAACCAGGTGGCTCGGTGAACAAAACATTGAAATTTTGGGTCCATGGCCAGGAACCTCCCCAGATCTCAATCCCACTGAGAACCTGTGGTCAATCTTTAAAAAGAGGGTGGTCAAACAAAAACCCAGAACCTGTGATCAACTTCAAACACGGATTATGTGAGAATGGGTCAGGATGTTGGCCAGAAGCTGATCTCCAGCAAGCTGAGGAGAACTGCAGAAGTCTTAAAGATAAGATCAACTCTGTAAATATGAAGTCTTTACTGAAACTGGATGTGTTTGTTAATAAGAAGTATTAACGTATGGAATGTTTATAATTAACTTCATTATATCATATAAACATCTGACCACAGCTTCTACACACACTGAGACAGCAAACTTAATCAGAACCAACATCTGTACCGTTCTCAAAACTGTTGGCTGCGACTGCATTATGAATAATGTTGGTGTTTAAAAGTTGCTGTAGGTGTCAGGTCAACACCACGATGAGATGATGTGAAAACAGTGGTTTTATTTACATCTGATCTCAGAACAGGACTGAAGTTACTGGACTGAAGGTTGAGATGGATGGAGAGATGGTAGATGGTTTAAAAGCACTACAACAAATGAAACAACAAATGTTACAAACATATCCATCATCTAAAGTGTGTTGCCCAGACAAAATATATCAAAACAAAGAAACACTTACAGAACGCATCCCATCTTGGAATATGAAACTCTTATAAACAAGTTTCTAGTTTATTTTATATACAGTATTATTTATATATATATTCTTTTTTCCCCTTTTTTTTCTTTTTCTTTCTCGTTTCTTGTATTTGTTTGATTATTTAGTTGTTTATTTATTAATTTTATTATTTTTATTGTTTATTTATTTTATCTTCTTTTTTCTCTCTTTTCTTTCTTCTTTCTTTTTTCTTTCTCCTCTTTTTATTCTCCTTTATTGCCTGTCAGTCATGGCTGAATAAATAAATAAATTAAATAAAAATACAAACATTATCACGAATAGGCTACAGAAACCTATAGAGCTGGTCTTGTAAAAGTAAATATGTTTGGTACATCAGTGCATTCCGATCACCATTCCTATTGCGAAAATTGCCAGACATGACAGGTTAAAAAAAATAAATAAAATAATAATAATAATAATAAGATATATCTATTATCTATTTAAAGTGACTATTTAAAGTAAACTTTAAGTACCCGCCTACTTCCTGCCAGCAGGACTATGGGAAGTGGAGTTTTCTGCTCTGAACTTGGAATTTTTAACAGTTGGTGTTTATACATGTACATACATATTTACGTTTCTTGACGTACATTGAAAATTCCTGCTGGTCATCACATTACCCGGTTTTTACTGGTTGAGCTAAAAGAGATAAAAGGATTCTGGACAGTCTAATGGCTAACAGGAAACACCTGATTGAGACTGGAATCTTACTGGTGTCGGTCTTTGGTCAGTTGTTTGGTCAGTGTTTGTCCATCTCAGCACAAATAAGCCTTGAAAGTTGGAAGCTCCTGGAATAAAATCCTGGAATATTATACGGGTCTTTCACTGAAGTTGTGGTGTTGTGCTGAATTCCGAGTCCCCGTCAGATCTGTAGTCTCCATAGAACCACATGATCTACGTCCAGGTGAAGGTGAGTCGGATTCTGTACCTTCAGCTCATCAATAAATACACAGAACCATCATCTGTACATCAGAGGAGTTAAAGAGGAACAGGGGTGTGAACCTTAAATTACATTCCATAACTGTGGGGGGAGCCCAAGAGCATATATACACTATCACTCAAAAGTTTAGAATTTCCTTTCATGCAATTCACAAACAATATTGTCCATTTCACCATTAATGTAAGTGTATCAGATGATTATTAAAGAATAAAAATGTTTGTATTAAAGTCTATTTTTGTATAGAGGCTTATTTTACATATAGTCCTATTATCAGTAATTCTCAGTCCTCTGTCTAAATCTCCTGGTACGGCCACCAATCCAAGTAAAGGATGTTATTGGACTAATTGGTTGTTAGGACACTCTTGATCAATTGTGATCACAGCTGAAAAACCTTCTACTAATAAGTGAGTATAAAAGGGAACAACATTCTAGGTTAGTTTAGTATCTGAAGATCAGCAGTTGATGGCTTGCTGACCGACTCACAATGACCAGAAAGAAACAACTTTCTTTAGAGACCCGTCAGTCCATTGTTGTGTTAAGGAAGAAGATACTCCATTAAAATAAGAACATTTCACTGTGATCTGAACTTTTGAGCAGTAGTGTATATGTATATATATATATATATATATATATATATATATATATATATATATATATATATATATATATATATATATATATATATTTATGTCTACAGATCTGATCTCTTGATGAAGGTAAACTGGTGAGAGTTATTTTTTTATCAGTCATTACATATGCAGGGAACAGGCTGATGTAGCTGGTGTGTGTTTTTACTCGGGGGTCTCTGGGGGGGAGGTGTTATTCTAACGAGGAGTGACAGAAACCCAATAACAGCCCAAATGAATCTACTTAATCTGTCGTTGTAACGGAGTAATCTGGAAATATAAAAGCACCACTGTGCTGTTTGTGTGTAGACATGGTAGCACATTCACTTTACCAGCCTGACCTTAATGCAGTCATACACTCTGAGGCCAAAAGTATGTGGACGCTCATTACTGACAGCTGTGTAACACCAGTAGAACAGGTCATATTGAAGAGCTCTTTAAACTGAAGTGCCTTTAAACATAGCAGGTCTTCTTCACCACAAGTCAGTATGTGTGGTTTGTGTCCTGGTAGAGCTGCCCCAGACAACCATAAATGCTATTACTGTGAACTGTAATTGTTAACAGTTCAGCCAGGAAGCGGTAGATTAGTGGGACCAGTTTTTTGGGCCCCTCCTCTTTTACATTATCCACTACCTCCATAACTGCCTCCATAAGCAACATCTGCACAGGAGCTTCATGAAATGGGTCTCCAGGGCTTAGCGGCAGCACACAGGGTCACCATGCAAAGTAGCCCCTAAGGAGGACATTTCCATACTAATGGCCATGGTTTTGGAGCGGTATGTCCAACAAGCTCATAGCACGTAAAGTGATTTTGGAGCATTTCTATTGGTGAATTAACGTAAATATTCCAGACATAGACGCAGATGTGGGTTGATGTGACTGCAGCAGAGTTTTAGTTGTATTTTAGTTTTGGTTTCAGACACTTTGTGCTCACTGACTTGAAACTGGTTCAACTGGATATCTGAGCTTCTGGCTTTATCAGACCGGTACAGTCTGACAGCAGCAGTTGCGTTTCTATATATAAGCCTTTCAGAGCGAGATGTAGGCCCAGTCGCTGAAGCAGGAAACATCTACGCTACACTATGTGGACAAAAGTACACATTCAGGAGCTGTTATAGCATCCCGTTCTAAATCCATCCATTCATATGGAGTTGGTTCCCACAGCAAGGGCATAGGAGCGGGTTTGACACATTTGCTTAAATGAATCCAAGCCCACCCTATCCCCTAAATATCACCCATAAGCTGATCCCACTGTAGGTAAGGTAGTAAATCACTGTATGTGTAGTTATAGTGACGTAGAACAATATTTGTAGAATTACAGTAAATTACAAATAAACAAAATACAAAATTATCTGTACGTCTGATTATTATTAGATAAATCCAATTAAACATCACTTTACACACTAAGCTAGATACTCCACATTACATCTTAAATTATACATGCAAAGTCTGGATTTTATACATATATAACCAAAACAATTTTTTTTTTTTTTTTTGGTTGAATGATGCTGAAATTAAATGATAATAAATGTATGTTGCGGTTTCTTGACTAGACTAGACTAACATTAATGTTAGACAGTAAGGCTGTGTCCCAAACAGCGCCCTCTGGAGCATTACATACTGCACTACTGACAGCACTTCTAACACTGGTGTCCTTTTATTTATTTATTTATTTATTTATTTATTTATTTATTTATTTATTTATTTATTTAGTATTGTATTTAGTGTAGTAGCAGTCTGGGGCGTGGCCAGAGAGTAATGTAACTTACTTTTTCAGAGTGTTTCTGACTAAAGTTAATATAACCGTTAGCTAACCCAAACCCTCCTAGTCTGTTACCATAGCAACACATTATACTAAAGCAGTAAATTGTGCTGTTCACTGCTCTCATCACTGAGCTCGCGTTTAAAGCTGGTGTGAGTTTCCCGGCGAGCTCCACTCTTCTGGGAAGCTTCCTACAGGACTTTGGAGTGTCTGTAGGAATTGCCCTGCAGAGCATTTGTGAGGTCACACTGATGTTGGCTTATGATCTCCATTCTGGTTCGTCCCAAAGACGTTGATGGGGTTGAGGTCAGGACTCTGTGTGGGTCAGTTCTTCAAGTTCTTCCACACCAAAACCATCCTGTCATGCAGTCATGCTGGAACAGAAACATTCTTCCTTCAACTGTTCTGGAAGAGTACAACTGTTAAAGCATTCAGATTTACCTTCACTGGAACTGAGGGTCCTCGGCCCACCCCTGATGTTAAAGCCAGAGGAGGTCTGGACTCTGCAGTTATTGGTCAGCAGAGTGTTGGAGACTTTTGCACACCTCAGCACTCACGCTCTGTTACTTCACCTGCTCTGACACTTTGTGACTGAGTTACTGTGATTCCTAAACTCTTCCGGAGTTCAATCAAACTCTCACAGCTAGTGGTGAAAATCTAGGAGGTTAGAAGTTTTACTAACTGACTAATAATAGTGGATCTGATTACAGACCACGCTGGAGTTCAGTAGCTCGTTAGAACCTCACACTCTTTCAGTAACTGCTCTTTCAGACTGCAGGGTTAGCTGCTGGTCTATATACACCTGTAGCAATGAATTCAGAGTTGTGTCCCAGTAAATGTAGACACTTTATTATTATTATTTATGCATTAAATTAAATTAAATTGCTTTATTTACATTACATACCAGCTGCTCAGACCTCATATCACCAGAATAACAAGTTTACAGGAGATGGAAAACACATACTTCACTTTTAATGTAAGTCAATGGAACCAGATGTCTTCCCAGGTCATTATCTCTTTAAGTCACAATGTAAAAAACAGCAGCCGCTATTACAAAAACTGGAAACCCGAGTTTTTACTCTGATAGTATATATACAGTAGTGCTCCTCTCACCTCCACTTCACAATTAAACACTTCCAGCTTTTAATCTGTCACATTCCAGTTTTGGAGAAAGCGGAAATGTGCCGTACCAGTGATTTACGAGAGAAAACGCTGTGCATGTAAAGCAGGACGTGAGATCTGTCACATCACTTCCACCTGACAGCGCAGTTACTACAGCATCTGCTTCTCCTCTATTAACAGCTCCGGCGGATCCTTATAACTCACCTACTTCTGCAAATCTGGGTGATGTCCTGTCTTCTCCGTCTCCACTGTTCCTCGCGTGTTTGTCCTGGTGTCTCTGAAAGGCTGATTTATCTCAGAAGGAGGAGCGACGGGAAGCAGTCTTCAGTTATTCTTTAATGAAGCACTTCAATTAGGAACGTGTGGAAATCCTACGAAGGTACGATCCTGTGGGCGCGTGTCTCTTCGGGACCATTGAAATTGTCTGGCTCGCTCAAGAGATGTCGGGTGATTTCTTCTGGATCACTAACGTCACTCCCAAAGGTACTAAACGAGGTCAGGCTCCAAACTCAGCCGACCATTTCTTCATGGAGCTTCATGGAGCTTCCTAAACTGTTTCACAAAGCTATGAGTGCAGGGTATTCAAGCCCCCCGATATTTGAGGGGTCTCCTGTCGTCTGGCTACTCCGGCGTTGACATGCTACTAACTCACGTGCAGCGCTGACGCTTCCATGACAACAAAGCCACTGGTTTTTACAGGGTCTTCTAGAAAAGTTCTCGTCTAGTTTGGTAAGTCTTCCACACGTCAACTGAGATCTTCAGCATCTCTGGACAAGATTTGGATTTACAAGTTACAGCATTTTGTAAAGTTTTCCAGAGGTATCCCAGGCATAGTTACAGTTGCTAGGCTAGGAAGGAGCAACTGGGCACAATACTATGCCACAGCGCCACCCTGTGGCAGACCAGTTCTGTATGTCATAGTCAATAATGCCAAAGACAGAAGCTCACTGACTACACAGCGAACTTTCCCTGAATCTGAATTTGAGCATCTGTTTGTAATGAACAGTGTAAAAAAAGTCAAACAATAAGGGAAACCCCCTTAGAATTGTAAATTTTGAGATGTTTAGAGTGTTAATTAGGGATTTCCTCTTAGGAACCCTACTTCACAGCCTGATTGAGTTTATTCATATTTCAGTGTTAATGTTGTTCAAAAATATACTTACAGTTGATAAATACAAGTATTAGCATATGTGTGCGGTTGGCTATGTACTGTACGGTTGAGCCTCGGTGTGTTTGTAGATTTGGGTTTTAAACCAAAAGTTGAACCAAAACAATCACATCAAGGACTGGAAGTGGGCAGACGTGCCCTGCGCTGCGCCGCTGTGTAACCGGAGATATCGAGTATTCATGTGTAGCTAATGCAGTTGATAAATTCTGGTCTTTCTGTTGTGCATTATGAACCGTGGCTCTAAATCAGGAGCCGAGTCGTGTGAAGCAGTTTGGAAGCTCGGCTCCGATATCCCGCATTCTTCCAAAGTGACCGGCGCATTAGTCACAGCTGAAACGCGGAAATGAACCCGATCTCCAGCCGCTGGAGGGTGCTGGGAGCCCTCGGCCGCGGTGACAGCGCCAGGGCCGGTGCCATCCATCTCCGCGCGGGTCCGGTGCCACGGCCCGGCGGGTGCAGGGGCATGCGGGGTCGTCTGCTGCGTGTCCGGGGGCACTGGTGTCACGCTCGGCTCCAGATGGCATTCGGCCCTCGCGCCCACACACTCCCGCCTGGCACCCGCGGGCATGCCTGCCCTGCCACAGCGGGCACGGTGCATGCCAGCTGCCGGCCGCGGCCAGGCTCCGGCTACAGCTCACTGCCAGACTGACCAGACTGGAGAGAGAGAGAGGGAGAGAGAGAGAGAGAGAGAGAGAGAGACAGAGAGAGAGGGAGAGAGAGAGAGAAAGAGAGAGAGAGAGAGAGAGAGAGAGGGAGAGAGAGAGAGAGAGAGAGGGAGAGAGAGAGAGAAAGAGAGAGAGAGAGAGAGGGAGAGAGAGAGAGAGAGAGAGAGAGAGAGAGAGAGAGAGAGAGAGAGACAGACAGACAGACCCGCCACTTATGTTGGCATGAGCCTGGTTTTAAGCACTAGTGAGCTGGATTAGTTTTCCCACAGGAGGAATGTAATCTGTGTTTTCCACCAAATCTCCGGAGACTGGACGGCTGCGTGCTACAGTTTATCTGAGCTGATCTTAAACAACATCAACATGAGTTACCAAGCGGCCGGCTTACATACCATAATAATCAAAGTATCATTTTTTTATTGTGTTTCTTAGAATTTTGTTGTACTTAAAGCTAAAAGTTGTATTGAAAACCAAAAACTCTGGAAAACCTCAACAGAAAATGATCCAATCAGGATTGTGCTTCCTGTGGTATGTAGCTGAGCGAGCTCTCCTATTGGACAGGACTTCAGGAGCTGGACTAAAGGTCTTACACGGTCTTACATTAACTACCAACATCATTAGGAAGATACACTGGAACAAACCAACATCACTCTAGTGCTTCTGGAGGTTCTAGATAACTGCGTGTGAATATGAGTGGTATGGAAAGCAGGCTCTAGATAAATGAGTGTAAGTATGAGGTAGTTTACTCAAGTTCTAGATAATGGTGTGTGAATATAAGTGACTGTGTTGGCAGGTTCTGTTTAGTTGTTAGGAAT
The DNA here is from genome assembly GCA_021613375.1 of Megaleporinus macrocephalus. Classification (NCBI taxonomy): domain Eukaryota; kingdom Metazoa; phylum Chordata; class Actinopteri; order Characiformes; family Anostomidae; genus Megaleporinus; species Megaleporinus macrocephalus. Next base: position 42,860,889 of record CM038721.1, on the reverse strand, counting down.
GTATGAGGTAGTGTAAGCAGATGGGAATGAGTGGTAGTGTACACAGGTTCTAGACAACAAAGTGAATGGAACAATGTTGAAGGAATGAAGGAACAGTGTTGGTGATGATAAAGTAATGAAGGGATGAAGGAACAGTATTGGTGATGATGAAGTAATGAAGGAATAGTGTTGGTGATGATGAAGTAATGAAGGGATGAAGGAATAGTGTTGGTGATGATGAAGTAATGAAGGGATGAAGGAACAGTGTTGGTGATGATAAAGGAATGAAGGAATGAAGGAACAGTGTTGGTGATGATGAAGTAATGAAGGGATGAAGGAATAGTGTTGGTGATGATTAAGTAATGAAGGGATGAAGGAACAGTGTTGGTGATAAAGGAATGAAGGGATGAAGGAACAGTGTTGGTGATGATTAAGTAATGAAGGGATGAAGGAACAGTGTTGGTGATAAAGGAATGAAGGGATGAAGGAACAGTGTTGGTGATGATAAAGGAATGAAGGGATGAAGGAACAGTGTTGGTGATGATAAAGTAATGAAGGGATGAAGGAACAGTGTTGGTGATGATAAAGGAATGAAGGAATGAAGGAACAGTGTTGGTGATGATGAAGTAATGAAGGGATGAAGGAACAGTGTTGGTGGTGATAAAGGAATGAAGGAATGAAGGAACAGTGTTGGTGATGATAAAGGAATGAAGGGATGAAGGAACAGTGTTGGTGATGATAAAGGAATGAAGGGATGAAAGAACAGTGTTGGTGATGATAAAGGAATGAAGGGATGAAGGAACAGTGTTGGTGAGGATAAAGGAAGGAAGGGATGAAGGAACAGTGTTGGTGATGATAAAGGAATGAAGGGATGAAGGAACAGTGTTGGTGAGGATAAAGGAATGAAGGGATGAAAGAACAGTGTTGGTGATGATAAAGGAATGAAGGGATGAAGGAACAGTGTTGGTGATGATGAAGTAATGAAGGGATGAAGGAACAGTGTTGGTGATGATAAAGGAATGAAGGGATGAAGGAACAGTATTGGTGATGATGAAGTAATGAAGGGATGAAGGAACAGTGTTGGTGATGATGAAGTAATGAAGGGATGAAAAAACAGTGTTGGTGATGATAAAGGAATGAAGGGATGAAGGAACAGTGTTGGTGATGATGAAGTAATGAAGGGATGAAGGAACAGTATTGGTGATGATGAAGTAATGAAGGAATAGTGTTGGTGATGATGAAGTAATGAAGGGATGAAGGAACAGTGTTGGTGATGATAAAGGAATGAAGGGATGAAAGAACAGTGTTGGTGATAAAGGAATGAAGGGATGAAGGAACAGTGTTGGTGATGATGAAGCAATGAAGGGATGAAGGAACAGTGTTGGTGATGATTAAGTAATGAAGGGATGAAGGAACAGTGTTGGTGATGATGAAGCAATGAAGGGATGAAGGAACAGTGTTGGTGATGATGAAGTAATGAAGGGATGAAGGAACAGTGTTGGTGATGATTAAGTAATGAAGGGATAAAGGAACAGTGTTGGTGATGATAAAGGAATGAAGGGATGAAGGAACAGTGTTGGTTATGATTAAGTAATGAAGGGATAAAGGAACAGTGTTGGTGATGATAAAGGAATGAAGGGATGAAGGAACAGTGTTGGTGATGATGAAGTAATGAAGGGATGAAGGAACAGTGTTGGTGATGATTAAGTAATGAAGGGATAAAGGAACAGTGTTGGTGATGATAAAGGAATGAAGGGATGAAGGAACAGTGTTGGTGATGATTAAGTAATGAAGGGATGAAGGAACAGTGTTGGTGATGATGAGGTAATGAAGGGATGAAGGAACAGTGTTGGTGATGATAAAGGAATGAAGGGATGAAGGAACAGTGTTGGTGATGATGAAGTAATGAAGGGATGAAGGAACAGTGTTGGTGATGATGAAGCAATGAAGGGATGAAGGAACAGTGTTGGTGAGGATGAAGTAATGAAGGGATGAAGGAAGGTCACTGCTTCCTCCTGATTGGCTGGGCTGAGAGTGTTGTTTATTCAGTTCTGGTTGTTTGGACTGAACTTGGTTGAAAGTTTCAGCTTGATTCTTCACTCGAGTTCAAAGACTTGTATATTAGTAAATAAGCACCCCCAGCGCATCACTCCGGATCACCTTTCTGTGCACTCTCTTCCGAAGCTGCTGCGTAAAGAGCTGCTGTTTTTGTTTTCCCACAGAGCCTCAAACTAAGCACTGAAAATAGAGAGAAGAGTCATCCGATCACGGCGCAGTGAATTAAAAGGGTTTAAAATTTTCATACGCGCTAATAGATTTGAGATGGGGGTCCGACGCGCGTGGCGGGTGGAGCCGAGGGGAGAAGATGAAGCCCAAAACGAGCAACGACACACGATCAATACGTAATGAAATCAGATGAGGATCCTGCCATGCATAAACACTGAGGACAGAAGGAGCGGCGCTGCGTATCGATCCCAGCTCCGCATTTCATCTGGAAAAGAATCTGCTTAATTAGACTCTTTAGGTTTTTATATCTTTCAAACCGCGCGCAGGTGAAGAAGCTGACGCCTTCACAACGTCCAATTAGTGAGTCTGATTCCATCTGAAGTTCACGGGCAGGACGTTGGTGCTGAAGCCGTCAGTGAAAGAATGTAAATGAGGGCAAGTTAACCAGCGAGCTGAGAAAATAGCTGTTTGCTCTTATTGGTGATAGTGTGGTGTGTGTGTGTGTGTGTGTGTGTGTGTGTGTGTGTGTGTGTGTGTTTTCTCTTCGCCTGTCTGTCTGTGTCAGTGTCATGGGGGCAAGTGGTGACAAACGATGGCAAATTGGAGTGAAAACCTCCTGCCGCTTTTTCACCGTGCCAACAGGAATCAAAGACAAACAAGCGGCTGGACACACACACACACACACACACACACACACACACACACACACACACATGTGGGCAGCATCATTAAACTGTGCAGGCTAATGTTTTCAGTCGGCGAAGGCAGCTCTCATCTGTTTTGTCATATAACTGAAGAAGTGACATCACATAATAC
>CM038721.1:42802868-42852868 GCA_021613375.1 Megaleporinus macrocephalus | reverse complement strand
TGATATCAGAGTAAGAGTATATATACACTGAGTAATGTGAATGATATCAGAGTAAGAGTATATATACACTGAGTAATGTGAATGATATCAGAGTAAGAGTATATATACACTGAGTAATGTGAATGATATCAGAGTAAGAGTATATATACACTGAGTAATGTGAATGATATCAGAGTAAGAGTATATAAACACTGAGTAATGTGAATGATATCAGAGTAAGAGTATATATACACTGAGTAATATGAATGATATCAGAGTAAGAGTATATATACACTGAGTAATGTGAATGATATCAGAGTAAGAGTATATAAACACTGAGTAATGTAAATGATATCAGAGTAAGAGTATATATACACTGAGTAATGTAAATGATATCAGAGTAAGAGTATATATGCACTGAGTAATGTGAATGATATCAGAGTAAGAGTATATATACACTGAGTAATGTGAATGATATCAGAGTAAGAGTATATAAACACTGAGTAATGTGAATGATATCAGAGTAAGAGTATATATACACTGAGTAATGTGAATGATATCAGAGTAAGAGTATATATACACTGAGTAATGTGAATGATATCAGAGTAAGAGTATATGTACATGTACTGAGTAAGAGTATATACTGTGAGATCTCTTTACTGATCTAATCTTCTGGGGGTTCTGAGAATGAACAGCTGAGCTGCTGAGCTCGTGATCTGTATCTTTGATATTCTTAACTGCAGTTGCAGCTCCGAGCCGCTCAGATTGACTCTGTTTACATCTTAACTGATTCATTATGCAGGGATGTTGATGTTCCTCTAAGTAACCAGAGATGAGGTTGGTGTCTGGTGTGAGGACGGAGACACAGTTGACCCCGGTGACTCTGTGTTAAGTCTGAATTGTGGTTGTAAGTCTCAGTATTCTCGACTTAGATGCTCCTCTCCGGCTCCATTGCATGAATATTGCATTAATACAGTATATAGGTCAACAACACAGGCCCAGCCATCCCAGTCAACACTGCAAACATGAAATAGCCAGTGGACTGGTGTGATCGAGCCTGACTCGTGGCCTCTCTGCGCGGAAACACGGCAGCGCTATCGTCCTGTGGAGGTAAAGGGAGCCACGCGCTACTTAATTCAGTTTGAAACAGCAGCGCGTTGCTGTTGACCCACAAATTCGTTCTCAATCAATCACCGAAGCGCGCGTTCAGCTGCAGTCTGATCCCTCGCTCTTCCCTGGCTCGTCTGTTCGGCGCGTCGGCGAGGCTTTGCATGTGTAATGCGGGAGCAGGAGACGCAGGAGGAGCGTGTGAGGTTTGCAGGCTCTTTGAAACTGAACTCCACGCTCTCCCCTCGCCGCCAGTCCTCCGAGCCGTCGAGCAGCCTCGCGGCTTAATGAGAGATGGCGTTTGAAAAGCGTTAATTGAGAGAGCTGGTGCAGGCTGCTCAGACAGGGGCTTTAACACCCACCCTCAGGGCCCGCGAGCAAACCCGCGCTCTGCGGAGACCAGCTAGACCGCTTCACAGCGAGGAGCCGTCCGGGGGTTATTTACAGTATCACGAGCGCGGCCTGAGAGGCGGCTCCGAGCCAGCGCTCTGAAAACACGGTTCAGGATCGCGCTGGTCACACCGCGTCACGCCGGGAGCAGAACACGCGCGTGTGAAAGCACTGCGGAATCGAAAGATAATATTCAGTCTGAGAATAATCCTGAATACATGAGCAGCGCTGAATCTGAGTGAGTGTGAAAAGTGTGAACATACAGTGTTAAATCTGAGCATGGTGAATAGGAAAAGCGTGAACCTGATGATAGTCACTATGAGAATAGTGGACCTGATGATAGTGAATGTGAAAATAATGAATATGGAAATTGTGAATGTGAGAATAGTGTACTTGAAAATAGTGAATAAAAAATACTGAGTACAAAAATAGTGAATGCGAAAATAGGGAGACTGATAGTGAATGACAGTAGTGAACCTGATCATAGTGAATGACAATAGTGAACCTGATTGTAGTTCATGTGAAAATAGTGAACATGAGATTGGTAAACCTGATGATAGTAAATGACAATATTGACCCTAATAATAGTGAATATGAGAATAGTGAACCTGATAATAGGTAATCTGCAAATAGTGAACGAGAATAGTAACTCTTATAATAGTGACTATGGGAATAGTGGACCTCATGATAGTGAATGTGAAAATAGTGAATATGGAAATTGTGAATGTTAGAATAGTGAACATGCAAATAGTGAATACAAAAAAATAGTAAGTACAATAATAGTGAATGCGAGAATAGGGAGACTGATAGTGAATGACAGTAGTGAACCTGATTATAGTGATTGACAATAGTGAACCTGATTGTAGTACATGTGAAAATAGTTAATATGAGATTAGTGAACCTGATAATAGGTAATCTGAAAATAGTGAATGAGAATAGTGACCCTTATAATAGTGACTATGGGAATAGCGAACCTTATAGTTAATGTGAAAATAGTGAATATGGAAAGTGTAAATGTGAGAATAGTAAACATGAGAATAGTGAATACAAAAAAATAGTGAATGCAAGAATAGGGAGACTGATGAATGACAATAGTGAACCTGATTGTAGTTCATGTGAAAATAGTGAACATGAGATTAGTGAACCTGATGATGGTGACCGACAATAGTGACCTTAATAATAGTGATAATAGGTAATACCTGATAATAGGTAATCTGAAAATAGTGAACAAGAATAGTGACCCGTATAATAGTGACTATGAGAATGATGAACCTGATTATAGTTCATGTGAAAATATTGAATATGGAAATTGTGAATGTGAGAATAGTGAACATGAAAATAATGAATACAAAAATAGTGAGACTGATAATAGTGAATGACAGTAGTGACCCTGATAATAGTGCATATGAGAAAAGTGAACCTGATTATAGTTAATGGGAAACAGTGAATGTGAGAATACTGAATATTAGAATGTAAAACTGATAATAGTGAATGCTAAAACAGTGAATAAGAAATTAACTAATTAAGGTAGTAAGTGTGAATCTGACAAAAGTAATTTAGAAAATACTTAATGATTTAGAAATTATTTAATAATAGTGAATATAAGAGTATAAAATTGTCGCCAATGAATGTGCGAATAGTGAACCTGATAATAGTGAATGTGGTAATAGTAAATCTTGTAATAGTAATAATGAACACGAAATGATGGCAGACCTAGAAACAACAGATTTCCAATTTCTATAATTTTTAAATTCAAATCTATGGAGTCAATGTCAGAGTAGTGTATTGTGCACCCCCCTTCCACCACACCCCCCAACACACACACGCACACACACACACACACACACACACACACACACACACACACACACACAGCAGCCCCAGGTGTGTGATTCCTGCTGCTGATCCCCACTGCGTTTAATCCTCACTATCACACTGTGGACCCCCCAACTCCCTCCACCCTCAGGACTGACTGCTCTCAGTGTGTGTGTGTGTGTGTGTGTGTGTGTGTGTGTGTGTGTGTGTGTGTGTGTGTGTGTGTGTGTGTGTGTGTATGTGTGTGTAGAAGAGATTTATCTAAACCCCCCTCCTCACCTCACACCTGCCAACCACGAGGGGCACAACTATCAGCCCCTTATCACTCACTACTCCTACATACTCTTCAGTTCAGGTTGATTCAAACAGCACTTTATACCCCGACTGTCTCCGAGTTGCCCCCAGCTGGGCTGAAACAGGGGGGCTGATTTAACTTTGGGGGGGAATCTGGACGTGTGAGCTGCAGCTGAATGTATTAAAGTGATTAATAATTTACTGTTTCATCATCATATACTCTTAGAACTACACTGAGTCGATTAAGTCCTGTAGTAACGATGCACCACGTACGGGGACGGAACTGAGAGCTGAATCTGCAAAGGCAGATATTCGCATCATCATTTTTACGGTTGCCATAGCGTCCCGGATGATTAATATGTGAATATTAAAGCTAGTTTTACAGACTGGTCTGTGCTCTTTCGCTACAGTGGCGTTCTCAGGATCTGGGCTGCAACTGAGATGCAACTCTTTGTGAACATTTGGATTCTGACTGAATAAACGATTTCCATAATTTGGTATATATACACTAAAGTCACTAAACTAACTCTCACTATTACACTATATAACAGTGTTATTACAGGTTTATAATTCTGAGTACTGAACTCTCACTATTACACTATATAACAGTGTTATTACAGGTTTATAATTCTGAGTACTGAACTCTCACTATTACACTATATAACAGTGTTATTACAGGTTTATAATTCTGAGCACTGAACTCTCACTATTACACTATATAACAGTGTTATTACAGGTTTATAATTCTGAGTACTGAACTCTCACTATTACACTATATAACAGTGTTATTACAGGTTTATAATTCTGAGCACTGAACTCTCACTATTACACTATATAACAGTGTTAGTACAGGTTTATAATTCTGAGCACTGAACTCTCACTATTACACTATATAACAGTGTTATTACAGGTTTATAATTCTGAGCACTGAACTCTCATTATTACACTATATAACAGTGTTAGTACAGGTTTATAATTCTGAGTACTGAACTCTCACTATTACACTATATAACAGTGTTAGTACAGGTTTATAATTCTGAGTACTGAACTCTCACTAGTACACTATATAACAGTGTTATTACAGGTTTACAGTTCTGAGTACTGAACTCTCACTAGTACACTATATAACAGTGTTATTACAGGTTTACAATTCTGAGTACTGAACTCTCATTATTACACTATATAACAGTGTTAGTACAGGTTTATAATTCTGAGTACTGAACTCTCACTATTACACAATATAACAGCGTTAGTACAGGTTTACAGTTCTGAGTACTGAACTCTCACTAGTACACTATATAACAGTGTTATTACAGGTTTACAATTCTGAGTACTGAACTCTCATTATTACACTATATAACAGTGTTAGTACAGGTTTATAATTCTGAGTACTGAACTCTCACTATTACACAATATAACAGCGTTATTACAGGTTTACAGTTCTGAGTACTGAACTCTCACTATCACACTATATAACAGTGCTATTACAGGTTTACAGTTCTGAGTACTGAACTCTCACTCTTACACTATATAACAGCATTATTACAGGTTTACAGTACTGAGTACTGAACTCTCACTAGTACACTATATAACAGCGTTATTACAGGTTTACAGTTCTGAGTACTGAACTCTCACTATTACACTATATAACAGCGTTATTACAGGTTTACAGTACTGAGTACTGAACTTTCACTAGTACACTATATAACAGCGTTATTACAGGTTTACAATTCTGAGTACTGAACTCTCACTATTAAACTATATAACAGTGTAATTACAGATTTACAGTACTGAGTACTGAACTTTCACTAGTACACTATATAACAGTGTTATTACAGGTTTACAGTTCTGAGTACTAAACTCTCACTACTACACTATATAACAGTGTTATTACAGGTTTACAGGTCTGAGTACTGAACTCTCACTAGTACACTATATAACAGTGTTATTACAGGTTTACAGTTCTGAGTACTGAACTCTCACTATTAAACTATATAACAGTGTAATTACAGGTTTACAGTTCTGAGTACTGAACTCTCACTATTAAACTATATAACAGTGTAATTACAGGTTTACAGTACTGAGTACTAAAATACTCACTACTACACTATATAGCAGCGTTAATACAGGTTTACAGTCTGGGATACTGAAGGAAGCCCCCTCTGTGAGTACCTGTGTCCGGACTTGTGACTGTACCTGTAGACTGTAAGTGATATTGACAGAACTTCAGGCTGCAGCTGAGGCAGAGCAGACGTTCTTACAGGCAGAGGAGCTGCTGCTGGAGACGCTTCCATCTGTCAGAAAATGAAATTCACTGCTTCAGAACACCTGACACTTCAGAGTTCTGGCTCATGCGGGCCGCGTGTGCTGAGTAACTGCTTTATTTACCTGCCTGGCTGAGCTCAGGTGCTCCAGTCTCTCCAGCAAAGCCCTGAAAATGAACATGCAATGACAGCGCCTGCAGACGGACGACAGTTCACTCCATTATCGTCACTCAGCGCTCAGCGAGGACACGGGCTGCAGGAATTAATGTCCACGCTGGTGTTGATCTTTTTCAAAGAGGCTTTGATGGATTTCTAACGTTCCGCTGGTGTATCTGCCAGATCTCTCCTCTGTGTGATCTCAGTGTCTCTGTTTCATCTACCTTGTAATCTAACTGTGCAGTCCAGAAGAAGATGAGTTCTCCTTTCAGTCTCGGTTCCTCTCAGTGGTTTTTCCTCATTCTCTTAACAAGGTTCTCCTTTTGAGTCTTGGTTCCACTCGGTGGTTCCTCCTCATTCTCTTAAGGAGTTTTTTTCAGTGGTTCTTTATACTTTAAGGAGGTTCTCCTTTTGACTTTTGGTTCCCCTCAAGAAGGTTTTCCTTCACGCTCCTAGGGAGGTTCTATCTTTGAGTCTTTTTACCTCTTAGTAATTCTTCATGCTTTTAACGAGGTTCTCCTTTTGAGTGCTGGTTCCACTCAGTGGTTCTTCGTGCTCCTTTCGACGTTTGGTTCCTCTCAGCAGTTCTCCTGTAATTTTCCTGTAATTGCTGGTAGAAGACAGCTTGTCCTTGTTCAGTTGTGTCTATAGCGCCCCCTACTGCGAGCTCTACCTCTTTCTAAAATGTGTTGCGACTCTCAGAATCGTGACGGCGTAGGTCGCAGCAGTTGCGCGCTTGCGTGTTCCTGACTCTGATTCCCGCAGGTCCTGGAGTAAAACACATCCCTGCCAGAACCGGAAGCCGAACTGGTAAATATAAATACAGAAGTGCGGCGCTGCCTCAGCCGGAGCCTTTTACTTCTGAATGAAACTCCACTCTTAATAATTCTGCTTTATCGCAGCACTTTAATAAATCATATAGACTTTATGAAATTCCCTCTATCGCTCTCTTTCATGTTCTCCAGCGTTCAGCCTTCATTTCTTTAGCTAGATTATTTTCGGGTGCTCTGTATGACCCTCGGTGTCATTGTGCTTTTATCATGCGTCTCATTAGCATCTCCTTCAACCACCTTTTCTCTGCCGCGTACAAACAAACCAGCAAACGCGTTTTGGTGAAATGAGTTTCTTCTTAATTCTGTTTTGTTTCTGCCTCAAAGTCACAGTCTGTGGAAGGAGCTCCATCTGAAGTGATGTTAGGCCAAAAGGTCTGTTTACACAGTCACGCCAGGTGTAACTGATCAGACTGTCTAATCTATAAACATCTACAGAAGATAATTAGCTTAGCTCATATAATAAAGTCAAGAAGATCACACACGGTTTGGAAGTCTATGTCTATGAAAGCAAAACTGTTCATTTCTCAAATCAGATGTTTTGAGATTTGTAGGTGATCAGATTGGATCTGTGTGACCTGTCTGCGGGAGTTGTTACGGTAATGAAATAGGTGTCACTATCTATGAGACTAAACTGGAGACAAAGAGGTGCATCATCTCGCATCTCTTCCATCAAGTAGGAAGTAGGAATTTTCTGATGTGACCATAAATCTTTGGCGCTCTGCTTGAATCCCAGGATTTCCATCACTCTCGACACTGTTGTTGTTTATTGTTTTATTTACACACAAAACAAAGTTTGAAATTTGATTTGAGCATCTAGACAACAACCTGCAGCACTAATTTACAATAAAAAAACAAAACAAACTAACATGAATAAAGCTCGGAATGTGGCTGGTATACGTGTGAGAATAACAGACTGGATTATAAACTGAATTTAAGTTCTACTGTGTGGAGTTTAACAGCGTTAGGTTTTATTAGGAGGTGTAGTAGCAGCATACTGGAGTCACTCAGTTCAGGAGTCGTTTAAGGTATGTGGTTTTGGCCGGGTCTGCGGTTTTGCACGGGCCACAGATGAAGTTACACGATGTTGTTTTTAGAGAACGTTATCCCGTCGTCACTGAAAACATTAATAAAACATGTGAGTAATATTTAGAACCTGGTACACAGAGGGAGACGAGGAAGCTGGATGCAAGCACAGGCCTAGCTTGTAGTGATTCATGATAAAAAAAAGAGTCCACAATAAAAGTTACACGAGAAACAATAGAAACACAAGACTAGAGGACAGAAAGACAACCAAACCCCAACCAGACACACGACTACACAGGCAGAGAACCAAAACACAAGTTTAGAGGACAGAAAGACAACCAAACCCCAACCAGACACACGACTACACAGGCAGAGAACCAAAACACAAGACTAGAGGACAGAAAGACAACCAAACCACAACCAGACACACGACTACACAGGCAGAGAACCAAAACACAAGACTAGAGGACAGAAAGACAACCAAACCTCAACCAGACACACGACTACACAGGCAGAGAACCAAAACACAAGACTAGAGGACAGAAAGACAACCAAACCCCAACCAGACACACGACTACACAGGCAGAGAACCAAAACACAAGACTAGAGGACAGAAAGACAACCAAACCCCAACCAGACACACGACTACACAGGCAGAGAACCAAAACACAAGACTAGAGGACAGAAAGACAACCAAACCCCAACCAGACACACGACTACACAGGCAGAGAACCAAAACACAAGACTAGAGGACAGAAAGACAACCAAACCACAACCAGACACACGACTACACAGGCAGAGAACCAAAACACAAGACTAGAGGACAGAAAGACAACCAAACCCCAACCAGACACACGACTACACAGACAGAGAACCAAAACACAAGACTAGAGGACAGAAAGACAACCAAACCCCAACCAGACACACGACTACACAGGCAGAGAACCAAAACACAAGACTAGAGGACAGAAAGACAACCAAACCACAACCAGACACACGACTACACAGGCAGAGAACCAAAACACAAGACTAGAGGACAGAAAGACAACCAAACCACAACCAGACACACGACTACACAGGCAGAGAACCAAAACACAAGACTAGAGGACAGAAAGACAACCAAACCACAACCAGACACACAACTACACAGGCAGAGAACCAAAACACAAGACTAGAGGACAGAAAGACAACCAAACCACAACCAGACACACAACTACACAGGCAGAGAACCAAAACACAAGACTAGAGGACAGAAAGACAACCAAACCCCAACCAGACACACGACTACACAGGCAGAGAACCAAAACACAAGACTAGAGGACAGAAAGACAACCAAACCACAACCAGACACACAACTACACAGGCAGAGAACCAAAACACAAGACTAGAGGACAGAAAGACAACCAAACCTCAACCAGACACACGACTACACAGGCAGAGAACCAAAACACAAGACTAGAGGACAGAAAGACAACCAAACCTCAACCAGACACACAACTACGCAGGCAGAGAACCAAAACACAAGGCAAAGAGCCAGGGGTATAAATACACAGAGAACACCTGGGCCTAACGAGAGGGCGGGGCTATAAACTATATACAGGTGACAAGGAGGCAGGATGGGGGAGGAGACACCGACCAAAGCAACAACAGCAGCACAGGATGAAGGAAGACAGGACAGAACCGGACAGAACCGGACAGAACCAGGACAGTCGTGAACTGGGAGTTTAGAGAACCAGCCTGGTGACGGGAATGTCTCTGGTTTGATCCTCTGAACTGACAGGACACGACTGAAGTGTGTGTTTCACTGCCCCCTAAGGTGTGTGTTCACTAGCGAGTGTGTATGCATTTCACTGCCCCTAATGTGTGTTCACTAGTATGTGTATATGCGGGTGTTTCACTGCCCCTAGTGTGTGTGTGTTCACTAGTGTGTGTGTGTGTGTGTTTTACTTTCATTAGTGTGTGTTCACATGTGTGTTAATGTTAGTGTGTGTGTATGTGGGTGTCTCACTGCACCCTAGTGTGTGTTCACTAGTGTATGTGTGTATGTGGGTGTTTCACTTTCACTAGTGTGTGTATATGTGGGTGTTTCTTCGCATCCTAGTGTGTATGTTCACTAGTGTGTGTATACATGGCTGTTTCTCTGCATCTCAGTGTGTGTGTTCACTAGTGTGTATGTTCACTAGTGTATGTGTGTTTCACTTTACCTAGTGTGTGTTCACTAGTGTGTGTGTATATGTGGGTGTTTCTCTGCATCCTAGTGTGTATGTTCACTAGTGTGTGTGTATGTGGGTGTTTCACTGCCCTTCTAGTGTGTGTGTATGTTTCACTGTGCCCTAGTGTGTGTGTTTCAGCTGTGTGTGCGTATGTGAGTTTTTCACTGCCCCTAGTGTATGTGTTCAAGTATGTAAGGCTAGTATGTGTAAGTCCACTAGCCTACGTGTGTGTGTGTGTGAGTGTGTGAGTGTGTGTGTGTGTGTGTGTGTGTGTATGTGTGTTTGTATATGGGTTTCACTTTCCCTAGTTTGTGTTCACTAGTGTGTGAATGATTACTAGTGTGTGTATGTGAGTGTTTCACTGCCCCCTAGTGTGTGTGTGTTCACTAGTGCGTGTGTGTGTGTATATAGATGTTTCACTGTATGAATGGGGGCGGTGCTGGACAGGCTGTTACAGAGCCACACATTTCCAGCTGGGAGGAGATATCTACGGGTTCCAGAAGTCAGGAAGTGATGGACCACAACAGATTTAAAGCCAGTATTAAGAAGTACTGCTTACTTTATGATCATGTTAGTTTGTCCCGGTACTTGTGAGCCCGTCTGTCTGTCTAGTCACTTCTACACCGTTCACCTGATTTGCATATAAACACCCTCAAATTAAGCTGCACTCTGAGCTCAGGCTCATTATTTAATTTAAACTCATTGCTCTGCTGCACTGCTAAAACAACAGCACCTTTGTCAACGTCCAAATATTTATGGCCCTAACTGTATAGGATTAACAGACCACCACGTAAATTCTTGTGTCGCATCCAAAACCACTTTCAGCCTCTTTCTTTCAGTCTTCTGCTCCAAACACCACCCCAAATCACCCGCTCTCTGTCCCACCAACCCCACCAATAAAGTTCTCCTGCCGCTGACAAGCGGACCAATCAGCACCTCCTCATTCCCCCTCCTCATTTACTGCGCTTCAATCCGTAATTAGTCTCGCTCCGGCTTTGTTCGGTCAGCGGCCTCCGCCGGAACGGGTTCAGCTTCTCGAGCTGCCGGTTTCCTCCTCCATCCGCGTCTCAAGGCGAGCGCCGGAGCTCAGCTGAGCAGCTTTGGGACAATAGGTATTGTGGAAAAGTGCAGTTCAGGGAAAACCGGATCACACCGGAGTGTTTCTGCGTCTGGATAAAGGCAGCAGTGCTCCGCCTGACCCCCAACTTTAAAGCCCTAGTTCTCCAAACAGATTCTTACCCCTTCATCCAAATTTATCCTATCAGGATGTTGCCAGTGGGGCAGTTGTTTGGTACTGTGGTCAATGTAGCTAAACGATACTGGAATCTTATTCCGCTCCAGTAGAGGGTTTACAAGATTCAAGATTTAAGAGTTTTATTGTCATGTGTACAGCAGAACAGACAGTTACTCTGTACAATGAAATTCTTACTTTGCTGCTCCTCCATTCACCAATAGATAAAGATAACAAATAAACTAATACTAGTACATTTTTTATATAGTTAAAAAATACAAACTAATAATACAAACGACATGACGTCACTGTGTTGCTGTATATGAACTGCAGATGAAGTGCAGTAAGTGATTTTCCACATAGGGGGCGCTATCACACTCTCTCAGAATGCCTATGATTTACATAGTTTACGTTGTGAGCAATGGTGGTTATATGGGTGTAATGGTGAATGCTGGGTGAGTGGGCGTGGTTATGTCAGTGTAATGGTGAATGCTGGGTGAGTGGGTGTGGTTATATCAGAGTAATGTGAAGGCTGGGTGAGTGGGTGTGGTTATATCAGAGTAATGTGAAGGCTGGGTAAGTGGGCGTGGTTATATCAGAGTAATGTGAAGGCTGGGTGAGTGGGTGTGGTTATATGAGTGTAGTGTGAAGGCTGGGTGAGTGGGCGTGGTTATATCAGAGTAATGGGGAAGGCTGGGTGAGTGGGTGTGGTTATATCAGAGTAATGGGGAAGGCTGGGTGAGTGGGCGTGGTTATATGAGTGTAATGGTGAAGGCTGGGTTAGTGGGTGTGGTTATGTCAGTGTAATTTGAATGCTGGGTAAGTGGGCGTGGTTATATCAGTGTAATGGTGAAGGCTGGGTAAGTGGGCGTGGTTATATCAGTGACAGTATGAAGGCTGGGTAAGTGGGCGTGGTTATATCAGTGTAATAGTGAAGGCTGGGTAAGTGGGTGTGGTTATATGAGTGTAATGGTGAAGGCTGGGTGAGTGGGTGTGGTTATGTCAGTGACAGTATGAAGGCTGGGTGAGTGGGCGTGGTTATATCAGTGTAATAGTGAAGGCTGGGTGAGTGGGTGTGGTTATATCAGTGACAGTATGAAGGCTGGGTGAGTGGGTGTGGTTATATGAGTGTAATGGTGAAGGCTGGGTGAGTGGGTGTGGTTATATCAGTGTAATAGTGAAGGCTGGGTGAGTGGGTGTGGTTATATGAGTGTAGTATGAAGGCTGGGTGAGTGGGCGTGGTTATATCAGTGTAATAGTGAAGGCTGGGTAAGTGGGTGTGGTTATATGAGTGTAATGGTGAAGGCTGGGTGAGTGGGTGTGGTTATGTCAGTGTAATGTGAAGGCTGGGTGAGTGGGTGTGGTTATATGAGTGTAATGGTGAATGCTGGGTAAGTGGGCGTGGTTATATCAGTGTAATGGTGAAGTCTGGGTGAGTGGGTGTGGTTATATGAGTGTAATTTGAATGCTGGGTGAGTGGGTGTGGTTATATCAGTGTAATAGTGAAGGCTGGGTAAGTGGGTGTGGTTATATGAGTGTAATGGTGAAGGCTGGGTTAGTGGGCGTGGTTATATGAGTGTAATTTGAATGCTGGGTGAGTGGGTGTGGTTATGTCAGTGTAATAGTGAAGTCTGGGTGAGTGGGTGTGGTTATATGAGTGTAATTTGAATGCTGGGTGAGTGGGTGTGGTTATATCAGTGTAATAGTGAAGGCTGGGTAAGTGGGCGTGGTTATATGAGTGTAATGGTGAAGGCTGGGTGAGTGGGCGTGGTTATATGAGTGTAATTTGAATGCTGGGTGAGTGGGTGTGGTTATATCAGTGTAATGGTGAAGGCTGGGTGAGTGGGTGTGGTTATATCAGTGACAGTATGAAGGCTGGGTGAGTGGGCGTGGTTATATCAGTGTAATAGTGAAGGCTGGGTAAGTGGGCGTGGTTATATGAGTGTAATGGTGAAGGCTGGGTGAGTGGGTGTGGTTATGTCAGTGTAATGTGAAGGCTGGGTGAGTGGGTGTGGTTATATCAGTGTAATGGTGAAGGCTGGGTAAGTGGGCGTGGTTATATCAGTGACAGTATGAAGGCTGGGTAAGTGGGCGTGGTTATATCAGTGTAATAGTGAAGGCTGGGTAAGTGGGTGTGGTTATATGAGTGTAATGGTGAAGGCTGGGTGAGTGGGTGTGGTTATGTCAGTGTAATGTGAAGGCTGGGTGAGTGGGTGTGGTTATGTCAGTGTAATAGTGAAGGCTGGGTAAGTGGGTGTGGTTATATCAGTGACAGTATGAAGGCTGGGTGAGTGGGTGTGGTTATATCAGTGACAGTATGAAGGCTGGGTGAGTGGGTGTGGTTATGTCAGTGTAATAGTGAAGGCTGGGTAAGTGGGTGTGGTTATATGAGTGTAATGGTGAATGCTGGGTAAGTGGGTGTGGTTATGTCAGTGTAATGTGAAGGCTGGGTGAGTGGGTGTGGTTATATGAGTGTAATGGTGAATGCTGGGTAAGTGGGTGTGGTTATATCAGTGTAATGGTGAAGTCTGGGTGAGTGGGTGTGGTTATATGAGTGTAATTTGAATGCTGGGTGAGTGGGTGTGGTTATATCAGTGTAATAGTGAAGGCTGGGTGAGTGGGTGTGGTTATATCAGTGACAGTATGAAGGCTGGGTGAGTGGGCGTGGTTATATCAGTGTAATAGTGAAGGCTGGGTAAGTGGGTGTGGTTATATGAGTGTAATAGTGAATGCTGGGTAAGTGGGCGTGGTTATATCAGTGACAGTATGAAGGCTGGGTAAGTGGGCGTGGTTATATCAGTGTAATAGTGAAGGCTGGGTAAGTGGGTGTGGTTATATGAGTGTAATGGTGAAGGCTGGGTGAGTGGGTGTGGTTATGTCAGTGTAATGTGAAGGCTGGGTGAGTGGGTGTGGTTATGTCAGTGTAATAGTGAAGGCTGGCTAAGTGGGTGTGGTTATATGAGTGTAATGGTGAAGGCTGGGTGAGTGGGTGTGGTTATATCAGTGTAATAGTGAAGGCTGGGTGAGTGGGTGTGGTTATATCAGTGACAGTATGAAGGCTGGGTGAGTGGGCGTGGTTATATCAGTGTAATAGTGAAGGCTGGGTAAGTGGGTGTGGTTATATGAGTGTAATGGTGAAGGCTGGGTGAGTGGGTGTGGTTATGTCAGTGTAATGTGAAGGCTGGGTGAGTGGGTGTGGTTATATGAGTGTAATGGTGAATGCTGGGTAAGTGGGCGTGGTTATATCAGTGTAATGGTGAAGTCTGGGTGAGTGGGTGTGGTTATATGAGTGTAATTTGAATGCTGGGTGAGTGGGTGTGGTTATATCAGTGTAATAGTGAAGGCTGGGTAAGTGGGTGTGGTTATATGAGTGTAATGGTGAAGGCTGGGTTAGTGGGCGTGGTTATATGAGTGTAATTTGAATGCTGGGTGAGTGGGTGTGGTTATGTCAGTGTAATAGTGAAGGCTGGGTAAGTGGGTGTGGTTATATCAGTGACAGTATGAAGGCTGGGTGAGTGGGTGTGGTTATATCAGTGACAGTATGAAGGCTGGGTGAGTGGGTGTGGTTATGTCAGTGTAATAGTGAAGGCTGGGTAAGTGGGTGTGGTTATATGAGTGTAATGGTGAATGCTGGGTAAGTGGGTGTGGTTATGTCAGTGTAATGTGAAGGCTGGGTGAGTGGGTGTGGTTATATGAGTGTAATGGTGAATGCTGGGTAAGTGGGTGTGGTTATATCAGTGTAATGGTGAAGTCTGGGTGAGTGGGTGTGGTTATATGAGTGTAATTTGAATGCTGGGTGAGTGGGTGTGGTTATATCAGTGTAATAGTGAAGGCTGGGTGAGTGGGTGTGGTTATATCAGTGACAGTATGAAGGCTGGGTGAGTGGGCGTGGTTATATCAGTGTAATAGTGAAGGCTGGGTAAGTGGGTGTGGTTATATGAGTGTAATAGTGAATGCTGGGTAAGTGGGCGTGGTTATATCAGTGACAGTATGAAGGCTGGGTAAGTGGGCGTGGTTATATCAGTGTAATAGTGAAGGCTGGGTAAGTGGGTGTGGTTATATGAGTGTAATGGTGAAGGCTGGGTGAGTGGGTGTGGTTATGTCAGTGTAATGTGAAGGCTGGGTGAGTGGGTGTGGTTATATGAGTGTAATGGTGAATGCTGGGTAAGTGGGCGTGGTTATATCAGTTCAGTGCTGGTAAAGAGAGATTGATTGATTGATGGAGTTTAAGCACAGATCTAAAAGCAGGAGACGGGAAACGTCTGACCCCACAGCTCCGACTCTCTGCGGCGGAGTGGACGCTGGTCAGCGGGCAGGGGTGTGAGTGTTTATGTAGTGGGGCAGTTCTGGAGATGGTGGGCCTGATGATGTGTCCGTTCTCTCCATCCTAAGTAAATTGATGGCAGTTTAAGAGTATGAAATGGCCGAGCTCCAGCGGCCGAGCGGCTCCTCCAGGACCATTCCGGACGCTCCCTGATGCGGCTCTAATTATCCGCTCTGGTCGGAGCTCGTCCGTCCTCTATTGATCGCCGTAATGTGTGGAAGAACTGTTCACGCTCACTTACATTAAAAAACCATTCCAGTGATGAAGCCGGGTGATAGATGGGCTTCAGGGGTGATCGAGGCCAACACAGAGAGAGAGAGAGAGAGAGAGAGAGAGAGAGAGAGAGAGAGAGAGAGAGAGAGAGAGAGAGAGAGAGAGAGAATAATATAGAGACAGTAACATAGAGAGCAAGAAAGAGATGAAAGGGGAGAAAGAAAGAGTAGAGACGAGAATGAGTGAAGGAAGATTTTTATTAAGATCAAAAAAGAAACAGAATTACTAGAGAGAGAAAGAAGGAAGAAAAAAGAGGAAAATAAAGTAGGTAGAAAACACAAAAAGGAGAGAACAGAGAAAACAAGAAGGTAAGAAAACTGAGAAAAGAGGAAATAAGTGGAGAGAGAGAAACCAGAAGAAAGAGAGAGAATTGGAGAGAAGATAGAAAGAAAGAAGGAAAGAGTTACAGATGTAAAACCATAAAGAAAAAGAGCGAAGATGAGAAAGAACATGAGAGAGAGAGAAATATACACAGAGAGGAAGATGGATAGAGCACAAAAAAGGAAGAGATTGAGAGAGAGAGTGAGAAACAAAACAGAAAGAGATGGAATGAGAATGAGGAGCAGAAGAAATAGAAGAGAAAGAGAGATTGGTTAAGCCAAAACAAGAAAGAAAGAATGAAAAGGGAAGAAAGAAATGATGAGAAAAAAACTGAAAGAGAGACAGAATTATAGAGAGAAAAAGATGGAAAGAGAAACAACAAGAGAAAGAAATAACTATGCAGAAAAAGGAAAGGAAAGAGAGAATGAAAAGGAAGAGACAGAGAAAAAGAGGGAGAAACAAAACAGAAAGAGATGGAATGAGAATGAAGAGCAGAAGAAATAAAAGAGAAAGAGAGATTGGTGGAGCAGAAGCAAGAAAGAAAGAAAACTAGAAAGAAAGAACGAGAAAGAAACTGAGAGAGAGAAAGAGAGAATTATACAAATAGAAGAAGATGCAAAGAGAAACAACAAGAGAGAAATAGTAATGCAGAGAAAAGAAAAGAGAGAACGAAAAAGAAGAGAGCTGTGAAAAGAGAGGGACTGAGAGAACAGATAGAGAGAGGGAGTGAGAGAGAGGGAGTTGAAGATGGATGAAAAGATCTTTCATTCGTCCGTCAGAGAGTTTTCCTCTGAAGAGTCTCTCTATCACTGTCCGCTCTGAGCTGCAGCTCAGTGACCGCAAAAGATCTCTTTGTTTTCTGAACAGACGCTCACTGACCGCTCCGCCCGGCCTTTACTGGTCAAGCTGATTTACTGTCGACTGTACGGTCCACTCCACAGCCCACCAAACACCGGTCAGAACACTACCCCCTCCCCCAGAGCGGAGACATGTCCCGCTGGAGGTGCAGGACCAGACTGTTCATCATCGAGAAGAACCATGTTTCATACACTCATACTTCTTCACTCACTGAGTTCTTCACTCAATGTGTAATTACATATTTCCACCAGAGGGGTCTCCAAAGTCCCCAAACTCACACAGAGCCATTTACTCTTACATGAATATTTAATGAGCTCTGCTCTGATTGGCTGGTTTACAGCAGTGATGATTACAGAAGAAACACTGACCAAATAAAATGAGCCTCTGTGTAAATAAGCTCCGCCCACATACTGTTTAGTTAGCTATGCTAGTTACTTGGAGCTGCTAGAGTATCTAACGTTACCTGTACTAGCTACTCTCTTTGATCTGGACATCAAACACAAAGTAGATTAAAGGTGTCTCTGTGAAACTTCCAGTTGAAGATGATCTGCTTCAACCAGCACACAGTGATCCACTCACACAGCATGGCTGCTACTTCCAGTCACTGTTGGAGGTTGTGGTGCTAATAAAGGTGGAGCTGCTCGTCTCTTCAGTCTCTTCAGTGTTGAACGCTGAGCTGAAGCTGCTCCATGGTGTCTGAGTGTTGGAGAAACTGTCCGGAGTGAAACGTACAGACTGCAGAGTTAAAGTTGTTCAGGATTCTGTTAAAGATGTTGGAAGTTCAGCAGCTGGTTTTGGGAATTCTCCGTTCCACCTTAAACGCTGCTGTGGCTCCATTCTGGCGTCTGTAGGAGCTGCAGTGTTTAAGGTGGAACATTAGATGAAGAATGTGGAGAAGAGGAACTTCAGGCTGGTTTAAAGATCAACATGAAGCTCTGACAGTTGGGTTGTTTGTTGGGAAGGAATGAAAAGTGGCGACGTTCCCTTCACAGCCTGGAACTCTGGATTTTCGTTTTCTGTCGATTTCTTAGCCCTTCTGCTTTGGTGATGGTGTACTACAGAGTAAGTCAGCCAATAGTAATAAAGCTTACAGTGAGTGAATAACAATCCAGGATATTAACTCATATGAAGGTTTATTTCTGGATCACAGCTAATTCAGAGTAAAGGTTTAAACTCTGAAGCTAATTTCGTGCTGGTGCGGATTTCGACAGCGTATAGTTTCATCCAGGAGAGATAAAGAAACACGGAGCGACACTAGAATAAAGAAACCTCCAGCAAGTTATCGCTGAGAGATCGTAGACTGATTACAGGACGGCTTTCAGATTAAATTAGACTGGTTTTTAATTACAAGACCTATCAGATCAGTCAACAGCCGTGGGTTTATGTTTACATTGTGCTGTAAGTCCGTCCTCCATATACTGTATACGTATATATATGTACATTAAATCCTCCAGTTTAAAGACCGGCAGGAGAAAAATCTCACAGCTGGGTTTAAAGGAAGAGGAGGACAGCTGGACCGTACAGAAAGCTGAAATATGTACACATACAGTACATTACCATGTGGAGCTGAGGAGTTCAGCAGAGTTCACTGCAGAACATCAGCAGGTGAACAACAGCCATAATTTCAGCTTATGTTTCTGATCTGTACGGGTTCTACAGGAGCTTGAAAGCTTTGCACAGTTCAGGCTGAGTTCAGGTTTTAGGTGTGGAGCACATGAGCTTTCAGAGAGCCTGTACTACCAGAGCGGAACACTTCATCACACCTGAGTTCAGCCCAGGTTTATTTATGTAGTCAGTGTCCCAAAGCAGAAATGTGTACAAGCTTCTTAACGAGGGATGCAGAAGAGCATGAGGAGAAACCACTGAGAAGAACCAAGATTCACTCAAAAGGAGAACCTCCATAAGAGCATGAGGAGGAAAAAAAAACAACAATCAAAAGAAGAAAAACTCTGAGAAAGAACATGAGGGAGAACCACTTTGACGGCACAACACTTAAATAAAGCACCTCCATAAGAGTGTGAGGAAACACCACTGAGAAGAACGAAGACTCAGAAGGAGCAACACTATATGACCATGAGGGGGAACCACTGAGAAGAACCAAGACTCAAAAGAAGAACCTCCCTTAGAGCTTTAGAATGAACCATTAAGAAGAGCCCACACTTAAAACACTTTAAGACCACAAGGGAAACCACGAAGAGCAGTCAAGAACCACTTAAAAGGAGAAAACATCAGGGAGAACCACTGAGAAGAACCAAGACTCAAAGTAGAACCTCCCTATGAGCATGAGGAAGTGTAACTCAGAAGAACCAAGGAGAACCTCACAAGGAGCATAAAGAGAAGCCCCTGAGAAAAAAATATGACTTTCTTAAAAGGAAAGACAATCTAAAACATGAGGGAGAACTTTTAAGAAGAACCACTGGGAAAGAATCGAGACTCAAAAGATGAAGCACTCTGAGAACATGAGGGAGAACCACTGAGAAGAACCAAGACTCAAAAGAAAAACCTCCATAGGAGCTTTAGGAGGACCCACTGAGAAGAAACAAGACTCAAAAGTGAAGTTGGCATGATCTGTTTGTACAGAGTATTGACTGGATGTAAATATATTTAATTATGTAATAAACTATGTAATAAACGGTGTAACTATGCTATCTCAGTGGCAGTAATAACCTCTAAGGGTGGAGGTCTGGGGGAGCAGCAGAGGGGATTATGAGGCAGTGCTGGTCCTCTGCTCCAGCTGGGGGTTGGCTGTTAGCGAGCGTGGCTAATGATCACTGCAGGGGGCTGAAGAGGCCTGGAAGGAGCTTCAGTGGAGGCTGACACATGTAGTTTCCTGCCATCCTAATCAGATCAGATCAGATCAGAGAGTAAAATCCTGCTACTGTCCCTCGAGAGCACTCGGAGACCCTAACGCGTAAATAAATCAATATTGTTAGCGGACAGTCGCTCTCGTCTCTACTCGCCTGTACGGCGTCTTACTCTACAGCACTGCCATCACCTGTCAGTGGGTTCGGTATCACCTCAGTGGTCTGGAGGGGCCGAATCCAGCCGAGGACTGCCAGGCAGGATCTGTGTGATGAGGATGAGCGTTGAAGATGGTGGAAGAGGCGGCAAGACAAGACATTGACAAAGCCACCTGGACGGTGGCCGGCCCCAAACACCTGCCAGCAGGGCATCGGACACCTTAGTGGAGCTCTCCAAGGGCTCTCCAAGGAGGCCAAGCATGAGGGCTCCAGTGCACACAGGCAGCACCTTTGCTGCCTTCTATGGAGAGCGTTTAAGGAAGTCAGTTGACGTTGTGAGAGGTGAGAAGCTCTTGAGCTTGAGGGACAGGATGCAGCTCTGAAGAAAGACTGGGGTGGAATGTTCAGTGGATGGAGAGACTTGTCTTCTTCCACACAGATGCCACAGAATGTTATGAGTTGCTGTTATCTACACAGTTGAGTCACAGTATTATCCTATTTTGGGTGACGGAAACGTGTAGATGACAGTGTTCTGGTCTGGGGAATGTTTTGGTGACGTTCTCTGGACCCACTCATCCATGTGGAAGACCCTCTCAACCCATTTGGGTCTGAATCCATCCTTGCAGATCACGTACACCATACATGCTGATGGTCTTCTCTGGGGCGGATGGGATCTTCCAGCAAGACACTGAGATACGTCACACAACTAGAAATGTCCAACATTGGTTGGAAGAGCTGACCAAGATTTCCAAGTACTACCCTGGACCCCTAGTTCCCCAGACTTGAACCCAACTGAGCATCTGTGGGACCACCTGGATGGTGGTGTTGGCTCTATGGATCCTCCTCCACGCTCCCTCCAGCAGCTGTGGGAGGCACTGCAGTCAGCATGATACCTCCAGATACCTGTGACCACCTACCAGGACCTTACTGAGTCTCCCAGTCCGTCTAGCTGCTGCCCGTGCTGCACACGGTGGTCTCTCTGGACATTAGATGGTGGTCATAATAACATGACTGTGTATAAAAAGTATTTTAGTTCTTGTTTATAGATGACGCGCATCATGATTACTGAGTGTGAGACTCGTTCGCTCTGATGCTCAGCAAATGCAGCCAAACTCTCTCTTCAACTGGCGGCCGGAAGAGAAATCTCTCTGACAGCCCCATCATGCTGCGCTCTGATAACTTCTCCGTATCGTATCTGGCGCCGCAGAACGCTGGCAGAGTGTAAGCTCCGCTGGCAGACGTGGGCGCCAATCTCGGGTCACTGAAGTCCGGCTGCTGGACGACATGGAGCTCTTTGTAAGGCAGTGGAGAAGACACCAGCCAGGCTTATCTCAACAGGGGGCCAAAAATAGTGCTCTCCGCTGGCGCTTTGTCCACTAGCACACTGTTCACTCCCCTCACTCACACATCAGCACTCGCCACACACCCAGAGACATTCCAGCCTCCGTCCAGCACCACGCTGACCTCCAGGAATGGTTCGTTTTCCAGCTTTAAAGCCGTGGATGCAAACTTCACAGATGGACAAGGCTGTCTGATAGAACCGCTGGGCTTGTTGTGATTACTCTGTTGTTTGAATCTTCTTTTCATTGTTCAGCTTCGGTTGGAAAACAAAATTTAAAATCGGCCAATGAGAAACGATCCAATTAGGACTGTACTCTAGGCACATACAGCTGAGTGGGTGGAGTTTAGGGAGACAAGGAAACCGGATGCAAGTGCCAGACACAACAAACCACATAAAAAGCTTAACAGGTCAGACACAGGTAAGGTAAAGGGGCGGGGCCAGGGAGGAGCCAGGAACAAAAACAAAAATAGAAGCACATATTCATTCATATTCATTCTTATTCTGGGATGTATTAAGCCATAAAACAAATATTTCGTAGTCACATATATATATATACACAACATATGCGTATGCATATTTTGAAATATATGCCTGGGCCTTTATTATATACACAGTGGAGTCAAATTATTATGACCAGCTAATATCCAGAGTGACCACCATTATCAACACGGACAGCAGCTAGCTGGACTGGGAGACTCAGTAAGGTCCTGGTAGGAGGTCACAGGTATCTGGAGGTATCATGCTGACTGCAGTGCATCCCACAGCTGCTGGAGGGAGCGTGGAGGAGGATCCATAGAGCCAACACCTCCATCCAGGTGGTCCCACAGATGCTCAATTGGGTGCAAGTCTGGGGAATTAGGGGTCCAGGGTAGAACTTGGAAGTCTTGGTCAGCTCTTCCAACCAGTGTGGGACATTTCTAGTTGTGTGACGTGCCTCACTGTCTTGCTAGAAGATCCCATCCGCCCCAGAGAAGACCATCAGCATGTATGGTGTACGTGATCTGCAAGGATAGATTCAGACCCAAATGGGTTGAG
The DNA here is from genome assembly GCA_021613375.1 of Megaleporinus macrocephalus. Taxonomy (NCBI): domain Eukaryota; kingdom Metazoa; phylum Chordata; class Actinopteri; order Characiformes; family Anostomidae; genus Megaleporinus; species Megaleporinus macrocephalus. Next base: position 42,830,450 of record CM038721.1, on the reverse strand, counting down.
AAGGTCTTCCACATGGATGAGTGGGTCCAGAGAATGCCACCAAAACATTCCCCAGACTAGAACTCACACCACTATTTTTTAAAAGAATGTAAATTAATTTCAGGACCACTTAAACCAGTTGCTGTTTTCGTAGCCCATGCAGAGCCTTGTCCATTGTCTCAGCAGTGATTATACTTGGCGTATGTTTACCTGGATTTGCTGAGATGCAGAAGACAGAGGCTTGTTATAGTGTGCTGTAGTGCAAAACAACATTCATGTTTACCATGCTACTGTAATTTAATGCTCGAATGTGTCATGAAACCTCATCCAGTTATATAAATAAAGCTAGCATGATGTTATAACTACTTAAAAGCAATTATACAAGCTTACAACTGTCATTCTAATAGATAATATATACCATATAATGCATTATAGATGCATTAATAATGCCATACGAGTACAGGATTCATAGAAAATGTAGTGAAAATAGTTTAGAACACTGTAGAAGAGTGTGAGTGTGATTTGATTGGATCTCTTGCAGACAGTCAGGACGTAACAGCTCATGTTTTAGGTGTAAGATGTGACTAACAGTAACTGAAACAATAACTTCATTGAAAGTGTATCTGCTTTATCAGAGAGACTTCTGGTTCCATTGACTTGCATTGCAAGTAAAGACAGTTTTCATCCTCTTTAGTAAAGTTGCCAGTTTGTAGATTTTCTTTGGACAGTGATGATATAAACTCTGAATTAAAACCCGAGGACTCTTCACACTCTGATAAATATTAAACTCTCACACCGACACCTGAGCATGCTGTAAAAATGGGGCGTCCTGCAAAGCAGCCAGCGCTAAAGAGCTGGTTAAAAACTCTGGCCGCGATGGCTGGAGCTAACGCTAGCGCTGGGGGGAAACTGTCACAGCGCAGAGCCGTCTCCTCCACTGAGCTGCCATTTGGTCCCATCCAATTAGGAAGCATATTGGGTGATGCATGTTGAATATACATGTGAGAGCAGTGAGCATCTACAGCCTGACAGCTGCTGGGCTCAGCTAAATGAATACACAGCCTGTTAGCCTGCAGATTACACACCGCCTGCCAGAGCCCTCACACTGTAACCAGGCTAGCATCAAACACCCGTCTGCTAATTCTACCGCAGCGCCCTCTCTTCCCAGACAGCACTAGTCAACATGTTTCTAATACAAATTAGCATTTCTCCTTTGTCTGTCTGCAATAACTTACCATAATAAAGAGGAAGACCAGCGACGGTCCTGTATTTCAGTGTTTGTGGTGTAAACAGAGAAATTCAGAATGTTTTTAATGGAGTGGGTTTTGGTCTGAAATGGTTCAGATGTTGTTTACAGTGGTGGTGATGATGTTCACAGTGGTGGTGTTGTTCACAGTGGTGTTGATGGTGTTTATAGTGATGGTGATGATGTTCACAGTGGTGTTGATGGTGTTTACAGTGGTGGTGGTGTTCACAGTGGTGGTGATGGTGTTTACAGTGGTTGTGGTGATGGTGTTTACCATGGTGGTGATGTTCGCAATGATTGTGATTTTTACAGTGGAGGTGATATTTCTAGTTCAGAGTCCAGTGGTGGAGCTTTACACCACTCCAGATTCCAGTGGTGGAGTTTTATGCCACTCCAGAGTCCAGTGGTGGAGCTTTACATCACTCCAGAGTCCAGTGGTGGAGCTTTACATCATTCCAGAGTCCAGTGGTGGAGCTTTACACCATTCCAGAGTCCAGTGGTGGAGCTTTACATCACTCCAGAGTCCAGTAGTGGAGCTTTATACCACTCCAGAGTCCAGTGGTGGAGCTTTACACCACTCCAGAGTCCAGTGGTGGAGCTTTTGCCACTCCAGAGTCCAGTGGTGGAGCTTTACACCATTCCAGAGTCCAGTGGTGGAGCTTTACACCACTCCAGAGTCCAGTGGTGGAGCTTTACACCACTCCAATCGATGCTTTCTATTGTACAAAGTGTACAGCTGCTCAGCCATGGAGATCCATGGCTTGATTATGACCCAGTGTTTGATTATAAAGCCTGCAGCTCTGTGTGCTTAATATTTTACACATTGTGTCTGAAACACCCGCATTAGGAGGGGTGTCCACATACTTTTGGCCATATTGTGTAGTTTAGTGAAGATGATAGAAGATTAGATGCTTTAGAGCAGCATTAAATAAGCAAAAGTAGAACAATTACTGTTACTATGATGTAGGGAAAGCTAGAACTATAACTATAATTTGTGTTGGGTAACGTTTAGGGTAGTTCTAGTTTTTAACCGTATTTAAAATTAGCTTTATGAAGCGTTTGTTTACATTGTATTAAAACAGCATTCTGTTTCCAGCACCACGGCTCATAGAACTGCCACTTTATTGGTTTTAAAAGCGTTTATGTCGAATTTGCTTCATTTTGTTTGTTTATTTTGTTGTATTAAGTAAACGGAGCACATGAGGCTGTAAGTTTTGGCGAATGAGACGTAACAGTGAAATAGAACATTGGAAAAGATAAGTGTACTCAGACTTTTGACTGTCACTGCAGTAGCTGGAGCACGCAGGGGTCACCTGGACACTCTGTGAACTGCCAGCGAGTCAGAAAGACATCAACCCTCAGCAGCTGCTGCTTCGCTCCTCCAGCAGCGCATAAATCAACACGTGCATTAAAAGTGCAAATGAGACTAAATTAAAATAAAAAGCAGCCCGACTGAGAGCCGCTCAACGTCAACACCAAACTCGAACCAGCCAGCAAAGCCGAGCCTGAACTTCATCTGGGTTCTGTTATAGCGGCTCTCTCTGGAGAACCCTCCGCAGCTCAGCTCTCAATTTAGAGAAATTAGAAAACGTTGGGCAGCGTTTTGAGCTTGTTTAGCCGACATCTGCTCTACCACGCTCAGAATTTCCTCGGATCTCCTTCAAACACAACCGGAAACATCAGAAAGTAAACATTTCCAAACCTGCAAAGAAGAGACGAGACCTCATCCAAGATATGAATATTAATGAGACCACTGGCAGGAAGTGCATTGTGGGACAGCAGCCGTGGGCTGGAGGTTAGGGAACCAACCTTGTAACTGGAAGGTTGTCGGTTCGATCCCATGTACCAACAGGACATGACTGAAGTGCCCTTGAGCTAGGCATCTAACCCCTGACTGCTCCCCAGGAACAGTGGTAGGGGCTGGAGGGGTAGGGGCAGTTGTGAGCTGGAGGTTAGGGAAGTGTCTTGTGACCAGAAGGTTATCGGTTCAATCCCATGAACCTACAGGGCACGACTAAAGTGCCCTTGAGCAAGGCATCTAACCCCTGACTGCTCCCCGGACGCTGTGGTAGGGGCTGGAGGGTTAGGGGCAGTCGTGAGCTGGAGGTTAGGGAACAGTCTTGTAATCGGAAGGTTTTCGGTTCAATCCCATAAACAAGCCAGACATCATTGAAGTGCCCTTGACCAGGGCACCAAGCCCCTGACTGCTCCTTGGGCGCTGTGGTAGGGGCTGGAGGGGTAGGGGCAGTCATGGGCAGGAGGTTAGGAAGTCAGAAGGTTGTCAGTTCAATCCCATGAACTGACAGGACATGACTGAGCAAGGCACTAGTGTGTTCACTGCCCCCTAGTGTGTGTGTTCACTAGCGTGTGTGTATATATGAGAGTTTCACTACATGGATGGATGTGGAAATCTTGAATTCCCGACTGGAGTCAATAAATTATTCATTATCGTCAGCGTCAGCAGCAGCAGTGTTCATTCAGCTTAATGTATTTTAGTTTGTTTGTATTCTTTGTAATCCGTGCTGCTACTTAATAGAACTCATTAAAATATGTTGATGTTTAATATTAATGAAAATATTGTCTGGACTCTATTATAAATATTATAAACATGATGGATGCTGTGAAGCTGCTGGAGAAACTCTGTTAATGACTTTGCATTTTGCTTTGAGCCTCTGGGTCTCACTCGGCCGAGGGCTTGGCCTGAAAATCAAACATCTGCTCGATCCGAAGCAGTCCAGCACTCCGACGCCGAGACCACTCCGGGACGTTAACCGATGACCGGACTCACAAAATCACCACAAGACAGAGAATCTTCTCAAACGTTGTCTTTAGTAAACATCTAAAAACAGATACACTGTTACCTTTCTAAACATCAAACGATATTTTTTTAATAAGTGTTGCTCGTTTCTTTGTGAGTCCAGCTTCAATAACACATCTACACAAATACAATATTAACTCTCAGTGAATTTAGAGGAACATCTGAATTATGTTTTGAGGAATTCAATAAGAAGCAGGTTCCGTTCAGAGACACATGAGAAACAAGAATCTCCAAAATGGTAACTTTACAGGAGAGAACAAAAACTGTCTTTACTTTCAATGTAAGTCAATGGAACCAGAATTTCCTGTAAGCTATTTTGGAGCATTTCTATTGGTCCATTTATCATGAAGCGTTGACACAATGTAAACGGCAGCTGTCGGGTTTGAACGATATAGAAAAATAAAAATGTGGACTGAGACGATATGATCTGGGCTCCGTAGGATAAACAGAATTCCATTTACGGATGCTCTACTTTACAAACCCAATCCTAAGTCCTGTGTTCACAATGTTACAGGAACTTCTCACTAAAAACCAACACATCCACTTAGATCACAAGATGCTGCTCACCTAGAATACATACAGTTACATTAGGAGGCGGAGCCTTTACTTATAGAGCCCCCCAGCTTTGGAGTAACCTTCCAGGGGACGCAGACACAGCCTCAGTTTTTAAGTCTAGACTAAAGTCCTACTTGTTCAGTGGAGCGTTTGGTAATCAGTGTGTTTGTTAGATAAGAGGAGCAGGTCTGGGGTCAGTGACAGAGAGTGTGATGGTTCCGTTGCTCTCTCACACTCACTCAGGTTTGTTGATGGTGGAGCCAGAGGGGGGCGCTGACATCTCAGGGAGCCTCATTACCTTCTCTCTGTTTAGTTCTGCTGTAATAATTTAGTGTTTATAATGCATTATAATGCCTGAAATACAACTTATACAGTTAATTCTAAGTAGATATTACTGAAAAAATTAATGCATAACACTTTATAAAGCAGGAGAACATGATTCTATAATGTTAGGCTTCTTAATGCATTATAATATCCACTTATTAGAACACTGTAAACATGAATATCCATCATTCCACTAGGCGGGGTCACAGAGGGGGGCTGGAGACAATCCCAGTGTTATCGGGCGAAGGTGGAGTACACCATAGACAGGTTCCTAGTCCATCTCATGGCTAAGTATATTTAGTAAAACTTTCTGAGTCCTGTTTATGCTTTATAAGCAGTCATAATTACATGCATAACAATTTCATAACATTAAGTTTAATACTCCTGCTATATAAGCCATATTCCATTACTCAGTATAGAATTGTTCTAGGTACCCGTTAACTAAACATAAAGTACTCTGTATTCATCATACTATATAAATATTCTTATGAGTGGATATTATAATGCATTATGAAAGCCAGCATTACACAATCATATGCTCTTGCCATTTATATTATTGCCATCTTATTATAAGCGTATGCCAGGCATTATAAGATATTATGTATGCTAATAATGCCTAATGTATGTGTATTTATAGCAGTGTGAATACAGCATTCATAGAAAGTGTTACCATAATACCTGTTATATTAATTTATTCTGGTAACTGAATATATATATATAGTATAATCTGTTGTGGAGTCTGATTTTTGTTGTTATATAATTATCACTACTTAAGAGCAACTATATACACTTAAGCCTGGTATTATAAGGTGATGTAAATACAGTACAATAGCTTATAAACGCATTCATAAAGCATTACAAATACTGGACTTATAGGAAGTGTTACATAAACATGGACAATTTAGTACTTCCAAATTTAATTTAGTATATTTAGTATTTATTAGTATTTCCAGCTGACCTGGAGTCCAGGCTGTGGGATGTAACCCATGCAGGGAGAACATGCACACTCAGAAACACAGAAGGAACCCTGGTTACCCGGCCGGGGAACTGAACCCAGACCCAGCTGTGAGGTGACAGCACCACTCACTGTGTCGTATAGTATTTGGACAGTCCAAGCCGGACACCACTCTGTCTGAGAAGCGGCTGGGGTGGTGATGTTTACTGGAGCAGTAACAGTTGTGTTTATGTTGATGTTGGTGTATATGTACTGAACTGTATATTCAGCTCTGGTTTAGCTTCTTTTCACTGAACGCCGTTTACTTTGCTCGCTGCTGTTTTGTCTTCGGGCACCGAGAAACTCTGAAACAGCTCCGCTGGTAAAAAACTGAAAATGTATTTGAGGTTCTAATCAATATGTTACATCATGACAAATCTTCAAAGCCTTTGAAGTTTTTTTTTTTTGATTTTTTAAAAAATCTACATTTAAAAACACAAACACACACACACACACACACACACACAGTACTTACAGACTGGAGGAGCTGGAGGAGCTGGAGGCCTCTGGAAGTGATAGTCCTTCTTTCGATAACTCGTGAATTCAGCCTGGAGATCTCATGAGCGGAGAAAACAAGGCCTGCTGTTCGGCGGGCGGCGACGGTGGCTTTACAGCCTAAATAGCTTTTTGATCTAAAGTTTCAGGAGAACTTAATGATGGAGCCACACAGCGAGGAGATCAATGAGCTGCCGGGGAGAAAGAACCTCCTCCAACACTGAAAATCAAACCCAGTTATACTCTGAGTGTCCAAAAGTATCCAGACAGCCACAAAACCAGTTTTAACAAGCAGGTTTAGCTACTTTACAGTCAGACGCAAGCAATTACCAATAAGATACTCAATCAAATCCTCACAGCAATGTTCAACACCAGTACCTGACCTCACTAACACTCAATCAAATCCTCACAGCAATGTTCAACATCAGTACCTGACCTCACTAACACTCAATCAAATCCTCACAGCAATGTTCAACATCAGTACCTGACCTCACTAACACTCAATCAAATCCTCACAGCAATGTTCAACATCAGCACCTGACCTCACGTACACAATCAAATTCTCACAGCAATGTTCAACATCAGTACCTGACCTCACTAACACTCAATCAAATCCTCCCAGCAATGTTCAACATCAGTACCTGACCTCACTGACACTCAATCAAATCCTCACAGCAATGTTCAACATCAGTACCTGACCTCACTAACACTCAATCAAATCCTCACAGCAATGTTCAACATCAGTACCTGACCTCACTAACACTCAATCAAATCCTCACAGCAATGTTCAACATCAGTACCTGACCTCACTAACACTCAATCAAATCCTCACAGCAATGTTCAACATCAGCACCTGACCTCACGTACACAATCAAATTCTCACAGCAATGTTCAACATCAGTACCTGACCTCACTTACACTCAATCAAATCCTCCCAGCAATGTTCAACATCAGTACCTGACCTCACTGACACTCAATCAAATTCTCACAGCAATGTTCAACATCAGTACCTGACCTCACTAACACTCAATCAAATCCTCACAGCAATGTTCAACACCAGTACCTGACCTCACTAACACTCAATCAAATCCTCACAGCAATGTTCAACATCAGTACCTGACCTCACTAACACTCAATCCATGCACATCATTCAGACCCACAGTGTGGTGTCTTCTCACAGTGGAAGGATGGACAGAAACACCTGTGGATGTTCTGAGATCTGAAGGTGGATCTGGTTCTTCTGTCTCTTCTGTAGATGAAGGTGGTGTTTATCTGACGGCGTCAGTGTTCGGGGGTCTCGCAGGTCTAACTTTAAGCTGTAACTTCAAACAGTTTTCTAAACTCCAGATTTAATCTCCTAATTAGCTGCAGGTGTAATTTTCTGTTGAGTAATTGTTTTCTGATTTTCTCTGAAGCTGAAAATGGAGGTAAATTGTATCTGAAGGCTGTTCTGACGGGAAACTGAATAAATGGAAGAGGATCTCCAGGAGCCGTGTGGAGCTCAGAGACGCTGAAGGTCCCTTTGAGAAGCGAAACATTCAGAAACGTCTAACAACAGAAGTGAACGTCAAAGCAATCTAGAGAAGTTTCAGTCCTGAGAGAGATCAACTCCACACACGGGAAGTCAGGAACACAGCGCAGCTCTTTGAGGGCTTCTTCTGTGAGGTCCACATCCGCCTCCTCACAATAGCCCTCCTCTGTCCCCGCCGAGGCTAAGCTCCATATTTGCTGCAGTCTGACCCCTCCAGGGACTCGGCAGGACAATAAGGGATTAGGCTAAAGTGGACGTCCACCTTTAAACCTCTGGTCCCTTCATCCTCTGATTAACGTGTCACTCACCCTCAGCTCCATCCAGACTGCTCGGCTCCTGTGGAGCCAAAACTCTTTCACAAACGGCTTAAGCCTTCGTCCCTCATGTTCTAGTCCGAGGGTTCCAGCTGGCATCCTGGAAGGTTCTGCAGAGTTCGGTTATTTTTCTTCTCGGTTCTAAACACTGTCCATTTGTTGACGTCACCAGTTTAAAGAGATGGTTTTAGAACAACAGCGGATGTGCAATTTATAGCCCCTCAGCAAGAAGCTGGACCATCTGAACACATACGGTTCTGGTAGACCATCTAATGGACTCAATCTTGTCTCAGTAGCAAGATCATTTAGACTCAATCTTGTCTCAGCCTGTACATCATTTACACTTAATCTTGTCTCAGTCTCAAGATCATTTGAACTCAGTCTTGTCTCAGCCTGTACATCATTTACACTTAATCTTGTCTCAGTCTCAAGATCATTTGAACTCAGTCTTGTCTCAGCCTGTACATCATTTGAACTCAGTCTTGTCTCAGCCTGTACATCATTTGGACTCAATTTTGTCTCAGCCTGTACATCATTTGGACTCAATTTTGTCTCGGCCTGTACATCATTTGGAATCAGTCTTGTCTCAGGCTCTAAATGTTTGGGCTCTAACATGTCTCAATCGCAAGATAATCTCATCTTGGTCTGAATACCATTTAGACTCTGTCTCATCTTGGTCTTGGGCTTGTCTATGTCTTGACACAATTTAGACTCACTCTTCTCTCAGTCTGGACATAATTCTGTTTTCATTCTCAACATCATTTGGATATCGGATGCAGTTTCTTTTTAGTCTCATCTCCGATCTCATCTGATCTCGTCTGATCTCATCTGGTCTTGTCTCAACATTATTTGGACATGGTTTCTTTGTTGTCTCAGCATGATTTGGATCTTATCTCTGTTTCGACATCAGTTGGAAATGAACCATTTCTGTCATTAATGGAGATCAACAAGATCTTCAAAGAGATCAAAGAAGTGCTTTATCTACATGTTTACATGTAATCTGTTTCCAGGTGAGGATTGATCTTTGCCACCAGGGCTTTACTTGGTTTTGAAACATCAGAATCAGAGCAGATCAGAATGTTATCCTTAATTTGTTTAACTATGGTTTAATGTGTTTTTCACATGTTTTAATAATCAAAGTGAATGTATCTTATTCAGAGCCTCCATGTAAAGTAAACATAATATGATCCATATAGGTTTCAGAGAAGAATGACAAAAAAATAACTTTACCCACATATAAATATATATAATGTGTAAAGAATGCTAATGAATGGACTCAGACTCAACATGTCCAGGTCTAAGTTGTATAATAGTCTTTACTGCAATACAAACCAGGAGACCCAGGAAAACTGCCCGCATCAGATAAACAGCACTTAAAGCTTTTATCTTCTGGGAGATTCAGACGACGGAAAATACAACTAACATTCCAGCAGCTGAGGAGCTGAGCTCTGACTAAACCGCGCTAGACTCAAGAGTAAATTCTACCTAATGAGAAACTGTAGTGTATGTTGAGTCACCACATAAGTTGGAGTTTCTGGTTTGAAACACTAGAACTTGTTGTTGGTGTCATCAAAACTAGACTGTCTGTAACCAAAACCAACAAATTTACCCCATTTCTAAAATTCCTAAACTGTATCTATCCCAACAGAGTGATCTCGTATACTCATACATACAAAATACACAGCAATACAAACAAATACTCACTCTATATATATTTACAACTCTAAATGTAGGTATTTTATATAAACTGAGTTACAGTTTCTCATTAGGTTGAATGTATAACTCTAAATGTAGGTATTGTATATAAACTGAGTTACAGTTTCTCATTAGGTTGAATGTATAACTCTAAATGTAGGTATTGTATATAAACTGAGCTACAGTTTCTCATTAGGTTGAGTGTATAACTCTAAATGTAGGTATTGTATATAAACTGAGTTACAGTTTCTCATTAGGTTGAATGTATAACTCTAAATGTAGGTATTGTATATAAACTGAGTTACAGTTTCTCATTAGGTTGAATGTATAACTCTAAATGTAGGTATTGTATATAAACTGAGCTACAGTTTCTCATTAGGTTGAGTGTATAACTCTAAATGTAGGTATTGTATATAAACTGAGTTACAGTTTCTCATTAGGTTGAATGTATAACTCTAAATGTAGGTATTGTATATAAACTGAGCTACAGTTTCTCATTAGGTTAAGTGTATAACTCTAAATGTAGGTATTGTATATAAACTGAGTTACAGTTTCTCATTAGGTTCTGTAGAGACAGTAGAATGTTTCAGTATTAGCTCTGAAAGTTCTCCAGGACTAAAGTCGGACACAAGGCTACATTCCTTTTCCAGCTGGAATGACAAGCAAATCAAAAAGCAGGAATTTCACAACACCGCTGGACAGCAATCCGACCGGACGTCCAGATTTGTTTCAGAAGTGATTTAGTTTGAGAGGAAATTGTTCCTGTTGAAGTGAAACCATCCCAAAAGCGCGGGAGATGGCTGAGAACGAGTTGCGAGCGGAGGGACGAGTCCAGGCCTAAAGGGAAACAGAGCCCATGGAGAGCCTGTAGCCTGATGTCATTTCTAAAGTCCCGCTCGTCGAGATTATCGCTGACGTTCGTATGGATTTCCCAGAAAAAAATCCTTTAATTAAAAGTGAATGGAGTCCAGAAAACACGTGTTGTGAACTCCCTCGTACACACACTGCATGCGAATGTCACCGCACATGTCGCGTAAATAGCTTTAGATGTTTGATTATCCTCAGCTGGGCTCTCCGGAGCGCTAAACTATCAAATATGTTGCAGATTAGCTCCGTTAACCACTGTCTCTATTTTCAGACAGATACACTAAAACATTATTGTATTTTGTAAACAAACATCAGGCCAAATCCCCACCAGCCCCCCGCCCTGCGGACCACATACATGCTTGTATATGAACGCGGCGCTGCCGAACACATGACTGCGCTGTTTTCCTTTACGCTTCTGATCAAACCAAACATTCCTCCATTATTCATCCGGTTCAACGCTGAGAGTTCTACTTTGAGCGGAAATCTGCTCTTTTGTCTCGTGAAGTGGAGTTCATCAATAAATCATGATGTTTTGGATATAGAACCGAGAGGATTTCTACTTCCACAGAACCTCTTTGGTCGACATCTTGAGAGGAAAATAAAAACATTGTTTCTTTTTATATTCAGAGTTCAGTGCAGGCGGTAGAAACTGATCTGAGCAGCTTGATTCACAGCAAATCTACTCCAAATATCAGATATTTTTAATTCTAAGACTAATTAATGAATATTTTAAGAAGATTTAACTGACGTCTACAAGTTTGGCTTGTTTTAAGTAGTTTAATATATAATAAAGTTAGGATATACTTGCAGGTCATTTTACTTTTTTCAATAAACAAATTTTAAAGAAATATTTGCTCAAGAAAAACATGAATCTCCATTTTTGTCCATATTTATTTTTCTATATCATTCGAGCACGACAGCCTCGGTTTACATTGTATGAAAAAATATTATAATAACTGGACCAATAGAAGTGCACCAAAATAACTTATATTATTATAAATTATAATTATGATATATTATAAATATAAAATAATAATAAACTTATATGGTTCCATTGACTTACACTGAAGGTAAAGAAAGTTTTTGTCTCTCCTGTAAAGTTACTATTCTGGAGATTTTTTTTTCGTGTCTCTAGAAAAGCTTTTCTAGGCGTTTAGAGAATCTCAGTAATATTCAGATTTCATTTTCAGTTAAATTCATAAAAACACTCGACAGAAGTGAACCAATCAGGATTCTTCTCTCTGTGGTGTGCGGGTAGATACAGCTGAGGGAGCTCTCCTATTGGTCAGGATAACATAACAGTCAGAAAGTAACAGAGGAACCAACCAATCACCAACCAATCTCTGATTTACTAGATAGATACTTCTATTTACTAGATAGAGTGTGAACATGAGTAATAGTGTAAGAAGGTGAATTTAAGGGGTAATGTAAGAAGGTTCTAGATAACTGACTCTGAAAATGAGAGGTAGTATAAGCAGGTTCTTGATAACTGAATCTGAATATGAGGGTACAGTAAACAGGCTCGAGATAATTAACTATGGATATAAGTGATAGGGTAAGAAAGTTCCAGATTACAGACTGTAAATGTAAGCAGTTGTGTAAGAAGGTTCTAGATACTGACTGAATATAAGTTGTTGGTTTTACATAATAAGTGTAAATATGAGCAGTAGTCTAAGCAGGTTCTAGATAACTGACTTTGGATATGAGTGGTAATCTAAGCAGGTTCCATTAGTTGTTAGAAAACCGCAATAGCGGTTCTACACATTTGAAAAAAGATTTGAGAATTCTTTAGTAAAGTCAATGGTTCTATGTAGAACACTGAGTTCTGTATAGAAGTATTTGCATGGTTATTTTCATGGTGAAGTAGTTCTTCAGATTGGGAATGTGTTGTATAAGGTTCTCTTATAGCACCAGAAAGTGTTCTTGTTCTGCTAAAAGCTTGACATTATAATAATATTAGAATTTTTTCTTTACGCTACATAGAACCATTTTCAGAAATGTTCTCTATAGAACCATATACAGCATCCATCATTCTGTAGAACAGTGAGACCATGTGAAGAACCACTGGGGCATGCAAATGGTTCTTAGAAAGCTGAAGCTGTGATTCCATATAAAACCAGTGTCTTTGTTAAGGAACCCTTAAAGAACCATGTGTGTGACAGAGCTGATATGTACAAGCTCAAATATTTGTATGTTAGTTTCAACCGTCTGAGTTTATTTCATTTAGAACTGTGGAAAATGTAAATGCACACTGGAATTAGCTTGATGCTAACATATGTGAGGAAATCCCATAGGGATGCTAGCAGAAATTAGCATTATTACTGTTATTCCTTCGTTTGTTGACTAAATTCTTATATTTATGGCCAAACAGGCCCAAACAGGACTTCACTACAAATTAAATGAATAAATGTAGTTGATTAATATCTGATAAAGTTCATTTTGAGATGTTTTAAGCCTTAAAGTATTTAGTTGTAGACGTTTATATGTGTTTAATTCTCAATACATTAGCAGTGAATCTGAAGCATAATGTGAAATATTACATAACCAGATTTGGGAGGATTTTATTATTATTATTATTATTATTATTATTATTATTATTATTATGCAAAGTTATGTTCTTTTCTTCGTCTGTCTGGTTCCAGTGGGAGGCCAGACCCTCTCTAAAGCCTCTAAGCGACGCTCCCAGCCTCGTTTAATCCCACGTTTGTTCCTCCATCACCCCGAAGGAACGAATCAGCGTCTACATTTCAGCTGGGCCTGTGAGAACCCGCGGCGCAGAACACCCGGCTGCTAATGTAATTTCGTATTGATTTCTTGTTGACCTCCTATGAAGCAAGTTATCATCCAATAATACACTCCACACGTCCTCCTAATGAAATCAATGGCCCTCTCTCTCTCTCCCGGCTCGGCCCAAATAAAAAATCCTTAGATCCCGGCGCCGTTAGAAAACAGGTCACAGCTCCAGTCTGCGCCTGCGATGGAATTCTTTCTGCTTTTCGATTAAATTGACACACGCTGTAAAAAAAATTGCTGATCTAAAGTTTCAGCAGGCCTTAATGAAGGAGCCACGCGGTGAAAAGATCAATAACCTGCAGGTCTGGAGATCAATACATACAAAACATGTGACACGTTAGAAATATATTACCATATACTCACCAGTCATCAGTTCATTAGGAGCTCCTAGCTGAGCTCGGTGGACACTTTCCATCCTCCACACACAGCACACTTTCATATTTCAAACACCAGGGGGCAGCATATCACCAGGAAACACACAGTCCCTCCTCCTCCTCTTCACTCCTTACCAGTCTAGAAGAAACATTACAGGTTCAGTAAGAAGCGTTCCTCTCCGAGAGCGCCTCCGGTGGTGGAGCAGCTCCAGTGTTCTCTCTGGTTCTGCTTCTGTTTGTATCTCTTCTTCTTCTGTTGTTGCTGAACGTGGTTCCTCACCGGCACCGCTCGCTCACCAAGAGCTTCAGCATCACTGTGTTTACTGTTCTCTCATTGGCTGCCTGATCTTAAATGACCAGGAGCGGCACCTTCACCACGACTGACCAGAGATTAGAATACACAGCACTACTTCCTCATCCTCACATACTGGGCTGATTCAGCTCCACAATACAGACTCACTATCACCTCTTCAGGTACAAAGTGGTACTACAGTGACTCACTATCACCTCTTCAGGTACACAGTGGTACTACAGTGACTCACTATCACCTCTTCAGGTACACAGTGGTACTACAGTGACTCACTATCACCTCTTCAGGTACAAAGTGGTACTACAGTGACTCACTATCACCTCTTCAGGTACACAGTGGTACTACAGTGACTCACTATCACCTCTTCAGGTACACAGTGGTATTATGAGACAGGACAATCCAGGGCTAGCTGGTTAGTTTCAGTTAATATTTCTGTAACATGATACATAAATGCCTTCATTTGTTGAAAATCTATTTTTAATGCAATTTTAATTAAAACTGTTAATTATTTACACTTAGAAAATCAGCACACACAGAATTTGACCAGAAGCACAACATTTTACATGTATTTATGTGGCAGGTGTTTCTGCCACATAACATAATAACTTACAGTGATCTGTTTATCTACAAATAGATTCAAGATTTAAGAGTTTTATTGTCATATGTACAGCAGAACAGACAGTTACACTGTACAATGAAATTCTTACTTTGCTGCTCCTCCATTCACCAATAGATAAGATAACAAATAAAGAAATAAAAAATATATATACAAAATATACAAAGTATAACAATATAAGTTGAAGTAGATAAAAATATTTTTATAGTTAAAGAATAAAAAATAAAAGTTATGTGTGCTTTTATGTGCAAGTAATATATTAACAACTGACCACTACACCACCATACTAACCACTACACCACCATACTAACCACTACACCACCGTACTAACCACTACACCACCATACTAACCACTACACCACCATACTAACCACTACACCACCATACTAACCACTACACCACCATACTGACCACTACACCACCATACTGACCACTACACCACCATACTAACCACTACACCACCATACTAACCACTACACCACCATACTAACCACTACACCACCGTACTAACCACTACACCACCATACTGACCACTACACCACCATACTGATCACTACACCACCATACTAACCACTACACCACCATACTGACCACTACACCACCATACTAACCACTACACCACCATACTAACCACTACACCACCATACTAACCACTACACCACCGTACTAACCACTACACCACCATACTAACCACTACACCACCATACTGATCACTACACCACCATACTAACCACTACACCACCATACTGACCACTACACCACCATACTAACCACTACACCACCATACTAACCACTACACCACCGTACTAACCACTACACCACCGTACTAACCACTACACCACCGTACTAACCACTACACCACCATACTGACCACTACACCACCGTACTAACCACTATACCACCGTACTAACCACTACACCACCGTATTAACCACTACACCACCATACTAACCACTACACCACCATACTGACCACTACACCACCATACAGACCACTACACCACCATACTGACCACTACACCACCATACTAACCACTACACCACCGTACTAACCACTACACCACCGTACTAACCACTACACCACCGTACTAACCACTACACCACCTTACAAACCACTACACCACCATACTGGCCACTACACCACCATACTGACCACTACACCACCGTACTAACCACTACACCACCGTACTAACCTCTACACCACCATACTAACCACTACACCACCATACTAACCACTACACCACCGTACTGACCACTACACCACTACACTAACCACTACACCACCATACTAACCACTACACCACTACACCACCATACTAACCACTACACCACCACACTAACCACTACACCACCATACTAACCACTACACCACCATACTAACCACTACACCACCGTACTAACCACTACACCACCATACTAACCACTACACCACCATACTAACCACTACACCACCATACTAACCACTACACCACCATACTGACCACTACACCACCATACTAACCACTACACCACCATACTAACACTACACCACCATACTAACCACTACACCACCATACTGACCACTACACCACCATACTAACCACTACACCACCATACTAACTACTACACCACCATACTGACCACTACACCACCATACTAACACTACACCACCATACTGACCACTACACCACCATACTAACACTACACCACCATACTAACCACTACACCACCATACTGACCACTACACCACCATACTAACTACTACACCACCATACTAACCACTACACCACCATACTAACTACTACACCACCATACTAACCACTACACCACCGTACTAACCACTACACCACCATACTAACACTACACCACCATACTAACTACTACACCACCATACTAACCACTACACCACCATACTAACCACTACACCACCGTACTGACCACTACACCACCATACTAACCACTACACCACCGTACTAACCACTACACCACCGTACTAACCACTACACCACCATACTAACCACTACACCACCATACTAACCACTACACCACCGTACTGACCACTACACCACCGTACTAACCACTATACCACCGTACTAACCACTACACCACCGTATTAACCACTACACCACCATACTAACCACTACACCACCATACTAACCACTACACCACCGTACTAACCACTACACCACCATACTGACCACTACACCACCATACTGACCACTACACCACCATACTAACCACTACACCACCATACTGACCACTACACCACCATACTGACCACTACACCACCATACTGACCACTACACCACCGTACTGACCACTACACAACCGTACTGACCACTACACCACCGTACTAACCACTACACCACCATACTAACCACTACACCACCATACTGACCACTACACCACCGTACTAACCACTACACCACCGTACTAACCACTACACCACCGTACTAACCACTACACCACCATACTAACCACTACACCACCTTACAAACCACTACACCACCATACTGGCCACTACACCACCATACTGACCACTACACCACCGTACTAACCACTACACCACCGTACTAACCTCTACACCACCATACTAACCACTACACCACCATACTAACCACTACACCACCGTACTGACCACTACACCACTACACTAACCACTACACCACCATACTAACCACTACACCACTACACCACCATACTAACCACTACACCACCACACTAACCACTACACCACCATACTAACCACTACACCACCATACTAACCACTACACCACCGTACTAACCACTACACCACCATACTAACCACTACACCACCATACTAACCACTACACCACCATACTAACCACTACACCACCATACTGACCACTACACCACCATACTAACCACTACACCACCATACTAACCACTACACCACCCTACTAACCACTACATCACCATACTGACCACTACACCACCGTACTAACCACTACACCACCATACTAACCACTACACCACCGTACTAACCACTACACCACCGTACTGACCACTACACCACCGTACTAACCACTACACCACCGTACTAACCACTACACCACCATACTGACCACTACACCACCACACTAACCACTACACCACCATACTGACCACTACACCACCATACTAACACTACACCACCATACTAACTACTACACCACCATACTGACCACTACACCACCATACTAACCACTACACCACCATACTGACCACTACACCACCATACTAACACTACACCACCATACTGACCACTACACCACCATACTAACACTACACCACCATACTAACCACTACACCACCATACTGACCACTACACCACCATACTAACCACTACACCACCATACTAACTACTACACCACCATACTAACTACTACACCACCATACTAACCACTACACCACCATACTAACACTACACCACCATACTAACCACTACACCACCATACTAACTACTACACCACCATACTGACCACTACACCACCATACTAACACTACACCACCATACTGACCACTACACCACCATACTAACACTACACCACCATACTAACCACTACACCACCATACTGACCACTACACCACCATACTAACTACTACACCACCATACTAACCACTACACCACCATACTAACTACTACACCACCATACTAACCACTACACCACCGTACTAACCACTACACCACCATACTAACACTACACCACCATACTAACCACTACACCACCATACTAACTACTACACCACCGTACTGACCACTACACCACCATACTAACCACTACACCACCGTACTAACCACTACACCACCGTACTAACCACTACACCACCGTACTAACCACTACACCACCATACTAACCACTACACCACCGTACTAACCACTACACCACCGTACTGACCACTACACCACCGTACTAACCACTACACCACCATACTAACCACTACACCACCATACTAACCAATACACCACCATACTGACCACTACACCACCATACTGACCACTACACCACCATACTAACCACTACACCACCATGCTGACCACTACACCACCATACTGACCACTACACCACCATACTGACCACTACACCACCATACTAACCATTACACCACCGTACTGACCACTACACCACCATACTGACCACTACACCACCATACCGACCACTACACCACCATACCGACCACTACACCACCGTACTGACCACTACACCACCGTACTGACCACTACACCACCTTACTGACCACTACACCACCATACTAACCACTACACCACCATACTAACCACTACACCACCATACTGACCACTACACCACCGTACTGACCACCACACCACCATACTAACCACTACACCACCATATTAACCACTACACCACCATACTAACCACTACACCACCATACTAACCACTACACCACCACACTAACCACTACACCACCACACTAACCACTACACCACCATACTGACCACTACACCACCATACTGACCACTACACCACACTAACCACTACACCACCATACTAACCACTACACCACCGTACTGACCACTACACCACCATACTGACCACTACACCACCATACTAACCACTACACCACCGTACTGACCACTACACCACCACACTAACCACTACACCACCACACTAACCACTACACCACCACACTAACCACTACACCACCATACTGACCACTACACCACCATACTGACCACTACACCACACTAACCACTACACCACCATACTAACCACTACACCACCGTACTGACCACTACACCACCATACTGACCACTACACCACCATACTAACCACTACACCACCATACTAACCACTACACCACCATACTAACCACTACACCTCCATGCCTCCACTATGTCTATAAGTTAGTTAGATCAGTTAAATCACTACATTAAATTGGTTATATTAAATATTAGGCAGATTTTAGGGAATGTTATTTTCCAGGAGGTGGTTTTCTGGCTGTGTGGGCGACATTACGCTGTAAACACAGACTGTACACAGTCTCTCCAGCGCAGTTCTAACAGCAGTGTGTTGTTATTGTGGTACGTTTGTACGTGGATTGCTATGCAAATATACGTCTATCGATACAGAACACCGGCACGTGAATAAGGAGGGAGACGTGAGAGCGCTGTGGATGAAGGAGCTGCAGACTTCTTAGAAAGCAGAAGATCTCCTGCAGCTGAGTCTGAACATATTGAAGATAACGCTCCGTTCTGTGTGTTTTGGCTTCGACGCAACATCAAAATAGGAATCCACCTGCTGGGGATGAATCCATCTGCTCCAGAACTGCAGACGCATCAGAACGGGCCGTTGCGCGGCTGATGGACGCCGAGGGCTGCAGTCAGATTGCAGTTTTTCCATTTCGAGAAGCAACAACAGGCAGAAGTCTCCACAACAGAGACGCGTGGAGAAGAGAGCGGCTGCGGAGGGGCCTAAACTCCACCTGCGTGGGGTGTGCGGCGAGGACGGCGAGGACGGCGCCGCTAATGCGCTGATCAGAAAGGCGGCGGCCGCGGCGGCGTTTGAAGATGCTGCTCAGGCTGACAGGCTGTTTGTGTGGAGAATAGAAAAGTAGGCTAATGCGCATTGTTGTAGAGACGGTGTCAGTTAGAAACAGACTCTCAGAGCTCAGCTTGATGTGGAGTAAAGAACAAAAACACCTTCACAGGAGAGAAGCTGCTCCTGGATAATAATAATAACCATACGGCCATCATCCTCCTTCAAAGCCGTCATCCGTTTGAGATTCAATCATAAATACTTCTCCAGGTATTAGTTCTGAATCTGTACTGAACACATACACAGCTGCAAAAGTTTGGGTAGCACTACTTCAGACTACAGTAACTAGTACTCTGAGTAGGTAGATACGAAGTAGTGCTTGGATACATACCCTGCACATCGTTAGTAACTATATAAACATATCAGGTATGTATAACAGTACATATCAAAATGAACACTGTACAGTTATGAACACCATCTATGTTTATAAACACTGTGTACAGTTATGAACACTCTGGTTATGACCACTGTGGCTGGTTATGAACATTGTACAGTTACAACCACTATGCATGGGTATGAACACTATATGGTTATGAACACTGTGGTTTGAATGCCATCTATGTTTATAAACACTGTTTATGCTTATGAACACTTATATAACAGTATAGTGTTTATAACTCTGTATGGTTATAAACACTATACTGTTATGAACAATGTGTATTGTTATAAACACTGTATATTGTTATGAACACTGTATGGTTGTGAATACTATACAGTTATGAACACTTATTTAACAATAAAGTGTTTATAACTCGATATGGTTATAAACTTTATACAGTTATAAACACAGTTATGGTTATGGTTATGAACACTGTACTGTTATAAACACTATAGTTATGAACACTGTGTTTTGTTATAAACCCTCTCTATAGTTATGAACACTGTACAGTTATAAACACTATGGTTAAGAACACTGTACTGTTATAAACACTATGGTTAAGAACACTATACAGTTATAAACACTATGGTTAAGAACACTGTACAGTTATAAACACTACGGTTAAGAACACTATACAGTTATAAACACTATGGTTAAGAACACTGTACAGTTATAAACACTATGGTTAAGAACACTATACAGTTATAAACACTATGGTTAAGAACACTGTACAGTTATAAACACTATGGTTAAGAACACTATACAGTTATAAACACTATGGTTAAGAACACTATACAGTTATAAACACTATGGTTAAGAACACTGTACAGTTATAAACACTATGGTTAAGAACACTGTACAGTCATAAACACTATAGTTAGTCTCTGAGTTTAATTAACTCAGTAGGCCTCGTTATGAGCTGTGTTATTAATTTATATATGTTTATTAAACATACTTTACTTTTAATGTGAGTCAATGTAACCAGATTTTTTAACAAGTCATTTTGAGTGTGTGATCTTCTTTACATTGTGTGTAAATTTACACACAATTTACACACAATGTAAAGATCACAGACACAGACGACTGGTTTTGTCGTGACGGTAGTGGAATGTAATAAACACTTCACAAAGTCAGATCAGTTCTGTCGGCGCTGTAGCGTAACCCTGATTTTAATACAGAAACCTGAAAAGGTATGAAAATAAATACACAAACAAGCGCAAGCCACTAAACCAATAAACAAACAGTGCAGACAAACAAGTAAACAAGCAGGTAAACAGAGCTGGAGGACGAGTATGTACAGTTTCAGGGAACGGACGGTGATTATCAACCACGCAGTCCCCAAATTCTGTCCCTGATTCTCCAAAACACACACGCGTCCGTCCGTCTGTCCTTCAGAATCAAGCCAGAGGAGTATTTGGATGAAATCAACAGCAGCAGCTGTCAAGGTGACTTTGGTCGTGGAGCGATTGTTGACATAAAAGCTTTTCATGAGAGTTTCCCACACGACCGTCCTCTAAAGCACCCAATTAAAGTCCACTCAGAGCAGCGCGGCTAAAGCGCGAGCACCGTGTCAAGAGCCGCGCAGCGTTATTGCTGGAACAGCAGCTGCGCTTTAATAGAAATAGATTTTATTGTCTGCGTTTCTCCTCCGCTCACACTTTTAATTCAGATTTCCGTGTGAATATTTTTAATGGTCCAATAGAAACGATCCGAAATGATCAAAATCTAATATACTGCTACACTGCAGCTCCATGTTCTACAGTTTCCTCTCATTATAATTATCATTCCTCTGAACTCCAGTATGTGGGATTATGTTTGATTTTATTCTCCTGTAATTAAAACTTTTATCTTTTATTTCTGCTACTTTAAGACTCGTATGTAAATGAGCTGTGTTCTCATTGGCTGTTGTAATCCTGTATATGGACAGTGTTGAACAGAGAATTATAGCTGGTATGGAAGATGAAGAAATCAGTTTTCAGTCGTGTGTGTCGTTTAATGTACATGAAAAAAAAATTACTTTTTAAATCTTAATTTCAGAGAAACAACATACTCGAGGTAGAGAGAGATAGAGAGAGATAGAGAGAGGTATAGAGAGAGAGTTAGAAAGGGGGGTGTATATATATATATATATATATATATATATATATATATATATATATATATATATATATATATATATATATATATATATATATATATATTTTTTTTTTTTTTTTTTTTTTTTTTTTTTTTTTACAGAGAGAGAGAGAGAGAGAGAGGGTGGTATAGACAGTAGTAGAGAGAGAGTGTGTAGTACAGACAGTGGTGGAGAAAGGTTTAGAAAGAGAGGTACAGAGAGAGGTAGAGGTAGAAAGAGATGAATATAGAGAGGTAGAGGTAGAAAGAGAGGTAGAGAGAGGTAGAGGTAGAAAGAGAGGTATATAGAGAGGTAGAGAGAGGTAGAGGTAGAAAGAGATGAATATAGAGAGGTAGAGGTAGAAAGAGAGGTAGAGAGAGGTAGAGGTAGAAAGAGAGGTATATAGAGAGTTAGAGGTAAAAAGAGAGGTATAGAGAGAGGTAGAGGTAGAAAGAGAGGTACAGAAAGAGGTAGAGGTAAAAAGAAAGGTACAGAGAAAGGGATAGAGAAAGGTTGAGGTAGAAAGAAAGGTAGTGATAGAGGGGGTGAGGGAGAGAGGGAGAGAGGTAGAGGTAGAAAGAGAGGTATATAGAGAGGTAGAGGTAGAAAGAGAGGTATATAGAGAGTAGAGGTAGAAGAGAGGTATATAGAGAGGTAGAGGTAGAAAGAGGTATAGAGAGAGGTAGAGGTAGAAAGAGAGGTATGGTAGAGAGGTATATAGAGAGGTAGAGGTAGAAAGAGAGGTATATAGAGAGGTAGAGGTAGAAAGAGAGGTATAGAGAGAGGTAGAGGTAGAAAGAGAGGTAGAGAGAGGTAGAGGTAGAAAAAGAGGTATAGAGAGAGGTAGAGGTAGAAAGAGAGGTAGAGAGAGAAGTAGAGGTAGAAAGAGAGGTAGAGAGAGAGGTAGAGGTAGAAAGAGAGGTAGAGAGAGAGGTAGAGGTAGAAAGAGAGGCACAAAGAGAGGGAAAGAAGAAAGGTTTATGTAGAAAGAAAGGTAGTGATAGAGGGGGTGAGGGAGAGAGGGAGAGATAGTGGTATAGAGAGAGGTATAGAGAGAGGTAGAGGTAGAAAGAGAGGTATATAGAGAGGTAGAGGTAGAAAGAGAGGTATATAGAGAGGTAGAGGTAGAAAGAGAGGTATAGAGAGAGGTAGAGGTAGAAAGAGAGGTAGAGAGAGGTAGAGGTAGAAAGAGAGGTATAGAGAGAGGTAGAGGTAGAAAGAGAGGTAGAGAGAGAAGTAGAGGTAGAAAGAGAGGTAGAGAGAGAGGTAGAGGTAGAAAGAGAGGCACAAAGAGAGGGAAAGAAGAAAGGTTTATGTAGAAAGAAAGGTAGTGGTAGAGGGGGGAGGGAGAGAGGGAGAGACAGTGGTAAAGGAGGGAGAGGTAAAGAGAGAGAGGTAAAGAGAGTATGGTAGAGAGAGAGAGAGAGGCAGTGGTGTAGAGAGAGAGAGAGAGAGAGAGAGAGATAGGTATATATATATAGAGTATATATAGAGGGTATAGAGAGAGGTATAGAGAATATTGGTTATAGGGAGAGAGAGAAAGAGAGAGGGAGATACAGTGGTAGAGAGAGAGAGGTATAGAGAGAGAGGGAGAGACAGTGATAGAGGGGGAGAGAGAGAGGTATAGAGAGAGGTATAGAGAATATTGGTTATAGGGAGAGAGAGAAAGAGAGAGAGGGAGAGACAGTGGTAAAAGGGTATATAGAGAGAGGGAGAGAGTGACAGAGGGGGAGAGAGAGAGGTATAGAGAGAGAGAGGTATAGAGAGAGAGGTAAAGAGGGAGAGGTATAGAGAGAGAGAGAGAGAGAGGTATATATAGAGAGAGAGGTATAGAGAGAGAGAGAGGTGTATATAGAGAGAGAGGTATAGAGAGAGGTATATATATATATATATATATATATAGAGAGAGAGAGGTATATATAGAGAGAGAGTTATAGAGAGAGGTATAGAGAGAGAGAGAGAGGTATATATAGAGAGAGAGTTATAGCGAGAGGTATAGAGAGAGAGAGAGGTATATATAGAGAGAGGTACATATAGAGAGAGAGGTATAGAGAGAGAGAGAGAGGT
Organism: Megaleporinus macrocephalus; assembly: GCA_021613375.1. NCBI lineage: Eukaryota > Metazoa > Chordata > Actinopteri > Characiformes > Anostomidae > Megaleporinus > Megaleporinus macrocephalus. Next base: position 42,805,442 of record CM038721.1, on the reverse strand, counting down.
ATATATAGAGAGAGAGGTATATATAGAGAGAGAGGTATATATAGAGAGAGGTATATATAGAGAGGTATAGAGAGAGAGAGAGGTATATATAGAGAGAGGTGTATATATATAGAGAGAGGTATATATATAGAGAGAGAGGTATATATAGAGAGAGAGGTATAGAGAGAGAGGTATATAGAGAGAGAGAGGTATATATAGAGAGAGAGAGGTATATAGAGAGAGAGAGGTATATATATAGAGAGAGAGGTATATATAGAGAGAGAGGTATAGAGAGAGAGAGAGGTATATATAGAGAGAGAGGTATAGAGAGAGAGAGAGGTATATATAGAGAGAGAGGTATAGAGAGAGAGAGAGGTATATATAGAGAGAGAGAGGTATAGAGAGAGAGAGAGAGGTATATATAGAGAGAGAGGTATATATAGAGAGAGAGGTATATATAGAGAGAGAGGTATAGAGAGAGAGAGAGGTATAGAGAGAGAGAGAGAGGTATATATATAGAGAGAGAGGTATATATATAGAGAGAGAGGTATATATAGAGAGAGAGGTATAGAGAGAGAGAGAGGTATATATAGAGAGAGAGGTATAGAGAGAGAGGTATAGAGAGAGAGAGAGGTATATATATAGAGAGAGGTATATATAGAGAGAGAGGTATAGAGAGAGAGAGAGGTATATAGAGAGAGAGAGTTATAGAGAGAGGTATAGAGAGAGAGAGAGGTATATATAGAGAGAGAGAGGTATATATAGAGAGAGAGAGTTATAGAGAGAGGAATAGAGAGAGAGAGAGGTATATATAGAGAGAGAGGTATAGAGAGAGAGGTATAGAGAGAGAGGTATATAGAGAGAGAGAGGTATATATAGAGAGAGAGAGGTATATAGAGAGAGAGAGAGGTATATATATAGAGAGAGAGGTATATATATAGAGTGAGGTATAGAGAGTATTGGTTATAGGGAGAGAGAGGTAGAGAGAGAGGTATATATAGAGAGAGAGGGAGAGACAGTGATAGAGGTATAGAGAGAGGTATATATATAGAGTGAGGTATAGAGAGTATTGGTTATAGGGAGAGAGAGGTAGAGAGAGAGGTATATATAGAGAGAGAGGTATATATAGAGAGAGAGGTATAGAGAGAGAGGTATAGAGAGAGAGGTATATAGAGAGAGAGAGGTATATATATAGAGAGAGAGGTATATAGAGAGAGAGAGGTATATATATAGAGAGAGAGGTATATATAGAGAGAGAGGTATAGAGAGAGAGAGAGGTATAGAGAGAGAGAGAGGTATATATAGAGAGAGAGGTATATAGAGAGAGAGAGGTATATATAGAGAGAGAGGTATAGAGAGAGAGAGAGGTATATATAGAGTGAGGTATAGAGAGAGAGAGAGGTATAGAGAGAGAGAGAGGTATATATATAGAGAGAGGTATATAGAGAGAGAGAGGTATATATAGAGAGAGAGAGGTATATATAGAGAGAGAGAGGTATATAGAGAGAGAAAGGTATAGAGAGAGAGAGAGGTATAGAGAGAGAGAGAGGTATATATAGAGAGAGAGGTATATAGAGAGAGAGAGGTATATATAGAGAGAGAGAGGTATATATAGAGAGAGAGAGGTATATATAGAGAGAGAGAGGTATATATATAGAGAGAGAGGTATATATATAGAGTGAGGTATAGAGAGTATTGGTTATAGGGAGAGAGAGGTAGAGAGAGAGGTATATATAGAGAGAGAGGTATAGAGAGAGAGGTATAGAGAGAGAGGTATATAGAGAGAGAGAGGTATATATAGAGAGAGAGAGGTATAGAGTGAGGTATAGAGAGTATTGGTTATAGGGAGCAGTTCAGGTATGTGGATTAGGGAACAGAAGGCTTTCAGTAGAGCTGGAGGGATTTAGCTGACAGGCTGATGACGAACAGGTCGGTATCAGATGATGGAGGTCTGTTTGACCCCCCCAGACACACCCCCACCCCTACCCCCACTACCCCCACCCCCATACCAAGAACTATCTGTCTGTTCCAGAGTTCAACCTGAACCACATACTGATACTCACTGTTTAACAGAGAAATTAACAACCAATCACACGGAGGAACAGAGCCCATCCAGTACTTACAACATATAATCAATTATTCATAATAGATACAGAATCATTGATAGTAGATACTGAATAGTTAATAGTAAGTATAATAAAGTATCAGTAGGTAATATAACATTAATTAATTATTTATTTATTGTAATGTTACTGTAACGCAGGTTACTGTAATTATTTAATTATTGTAATGTTACTGTAACACAGGTTACTGTAATTATTTATTTACTGTAATGTTACTGTAACGCAGGTTACTGTAATTATTTAATTATTGTAATGTTACTGTAACGCAGGTTACTGTAATTATTTATTTATTGTAATGTTACTGTAACGCAGGTTACTGTAATTATTTATTTATTGTAATGTTACTGTAACGCAGGTTACTGTAATTATTTATTTACTGTAATGTTACTGTAACGCAGGTTACTGTAATTATTTAATTATTGTAATGTTACTGTAACGCAGGTTACTGTAATTATTTATTTATTGTAATGTT